>JAFMOC010000003.1:8230000-8372500 GCA_019802505.1 Corydoras sp. C115
GGACAAACCAGCTACATTTTGGAATAAGGTGCTGTGGACTGATGAAACTAAAATAGAGTTATTTGGGCATAACAAGGGCTGTTTTGCATGGAGGAAAAATAACACAGCACTCCAAGAAAAACATCTACTACCTACAGTAAAATTTGGTGGAGGTTCCATAATGCTGTGGGGCTGTGTGACCAGTACAGGAACTGGAAATCTTGTTAAAGTTGAGGGCCGCATGGATTTCATTCAATATCGGCAGATTTTGGAGACCGATGTCCAGGAATCAGTGACAAAGCTGAAGCTACGGGGCTGGATTTTGACAACGACCCTAAACACTGACGACTAAGGCATTCATAGTACACACGTTCTGGAATGGCCACCTCAGTCCCCAGACCTGAATATTATTGAAAAATGTGGTGTCACCTAAAAACTGTCATGCTCGGAAACCATCAAACCTGAACATGGTCTAATAACCTTCAGCCACAATCAGACTCTCATTAGAAGCTATAGGAAGCATTTACCTGTTATGAAAGGAGGATCTACTAAATATTGAGTTAAGGTTTTTTTTTGGTGCCCAAATTTATGCACCTGCTTAATTTTGTTTGACCAATTATAGCACACTTTCTGTAAATCATATAAACTTCATTTCACTTCTCAAATATCACTGTGTTTTTCCCCTTTATGATATATTTAACTGATTTTTTTATCCAAACAACCAATATATTTATAGATATAAATCAGGAAAATTAACAAGGTTGCCCAAACTTTCGCACCCCACTGTATATTGAAAAACTAGATTGTCCCACACAGAGCCCTGACTTTAACCCTATCAAACATCATTTGAAAAATTTTAATATTGACACAGATACAATACTTTAAAATCAATACCGATACCAAAAAAATACTTCATCTGATACCTTTAATAAATTCTGACAGATTTTTTTTTTCACAAAAAAACAAATTTTTATTTAACAACCATACGCTTTAAAAAACGTAAAAAAATTAAACCAGACAAAAAATTTTCTTATTCTAAAAGTACACATACATTATTGTTATTGCTGTAGAAAATTTAAAAAATATCTATCCTAAGTATACTACCTAAACCAGGGAGATTCAACAGTTAATAAAGGTTGCTCATAGGGATCTGTGCTAACATATCGACATATACAGCAAAGCTTTGCAAGAAGCATTAGTTTTCTCTAGCAAAGTGAGAAGGTGCCCAGTATACAATTAGTTTACCTGATATTTCTTCACGAGAAGTAATATTATCTGCATGTGGTAATTTATTCAGCTCTCCTGTCTCGAGTGGCCTCTTCGTGCGCTCTTGCAATCGAAGGTTATGCAGGTTTCCAGACGAAGATTAACTCCATATGCAATTAAATGTTTCATCATATTCGACGCATTTCCCGTTTTGGAAGCAATCTTCTTGTTACACCTCGAGTTGTTCTCATTAACTTTTTCAAAGTAGAGCCAGCCTTTTGATCTCTTAGTTGATATTTTTATAGCTATCTGAGCCAGTTGCGGGATTTACTGTTTTATTTAGGTATCGAAAATAGACCTTTTAATAGAAAATAGAAAATAATACATTTTAAGTACCGATTTTCAGTGCCCAGCCCTATATCTGACCCCTTGCCTCTTTCTGCAGCAGTGTTTGCAACTAAATGTTTCTTGTAATTGGTGATTAATCCTACACATCAGCATAGAAGAATGTTTAGTCATTTCCTTTGTACAAAACAGCTTGACATCTTTTTTGTAGTTTGTTGTCTTTCCCTTGAACCACTTGTTGAACCATTTCATGGTCAACATTTCTGTTAAGTTACTGTCAGGATAAGAATGATGTGTGTTAGTTTTTAGTTAGTTGTTGTCTTGGTGCATACTCCACATTCTGTTAAAAACATTTGTGTTGGAAACCCATTTACATCTGACTATCCTTTAAATTCTTCTTAAAGAAATCTTTAAATCTTTTTTTTAATGCATTTTAGCATACATTTGCCACTCACAGAAATGTAATAATAAATTAGTTCCTCAATATATAAATGACAAAGTTTTGATTTATCTGTTTAGGTTTTGGGTTGAAATTGTGCAAAAATATAGTAAATTCATAACTCTATATAATGTCTATAGTGACATTACTGGGTTCATCTTTTTGTTATATGAAATCTGTCAGCAATGCCATGCTGATGTATCCTATGCAGAATGAAGCCAGGCATGTCCCTGCTTAAATATTCACAAACAATCTGAGAAAAAACATCAACTTTACACAAATTGTTAAATTTTTAAGTTTAAGTTTAATTTAAGAAAAACATATGTAAAAAAAGTTTTCGTGGGCGCTCAGTGGTTAGTGGGATTCCAGGTTTAAATACCAATCTGAGCAGAGTTGCCATGTTCTCCTTTTGTTTGCGTGGGTTTTTTTCGGGTTCCCCGGTTTCTCCCCCACAGTCCAAAAACATGGATTCCAGGTAAATTAAATGCTCTAAATTACCCCATATGCAGTGTGAGTAAGTGAGTACCCAGTGATAGATTGGTGCCCTGTCCTGGGTGCATCTGCCCAGCGCCTCAAACATTCTCCCCTGGATGGGTAAAGATAATGAATAAATATGTGTTTGTGGGTGACATGGTGGTGTAGTGGTAGCACATTTATCTCTCATCCAGGTTCGAACATGATCTGGGTGGAGTTTCCATGTTTTCCCTATGTTTGCTTTGGTTTTCTCCAGGTTCTCTGGTTTCCTTCCTCAATCCAGAAACATGGAATCATGGTGAATTGGCTGCTCTAAATTGCCCTATATATTGTGTGTCTGAATGTGTGTGTGCCCAGAGATAGATTTGTGCCCTGTCCTATGTGTATCTGCCCAGAACCCGAAATGTTCTCCCCTGGATTGGCATGGGATTCAGCAAACACAGCGACCCTAGTACAGGGTTAAGCAGAATATAATGAGATGAGATATATTTGCTCTTTTTTAAAATAAATAAACCTTTGATATCCATCCATCTTCCGCTTTATCTTCTATTAGGGTCGCGGGGGGGTTCCCCATGAACATCCAGGGGAGAACGTCTCGGGCGCTGGGCAGGTACCCCCAGGATAGGGTGCCAATCTATAGCTGGGCACACACTCACTCACACAGACATACACACACTCAATATGGGTTAATTTGGAGAATTCAGTTGACCTTAATCCATGTTTTTGGATTGTGGGAGGAAACCGAAGATCCCAGAGGAAATCCACCCAGATTGGGATTCGAACCGGGAATCCCTAGTGCTGAGAGGCGAACGTGCTAACCACTAAGCCACCATGCTGATATATTTTAATAAAAATTATGTTTTGCAGTGGGGGTTGTATTTATTATATTTGTTGTATTATGTTGATTAACTGATTGGTCTTTTAGATATCTTCAACTGTTTGTATGGTTTGTATGGAATGTGGGGTAGTTGGTTAATAAGCAGTTATTTAGTTAGTTGATTTATTAGTGGTTCATTTAGGCAATTGGTTTAACAGGTAATAGGTTAACTGTCATTGATTTGTTGTTTGGTTTATCATTAGGTTAAGTAATTTCATGGATGGTTGAATTGGTTGTTATAAAACATGTTAATTGAAGAGGTAGGTTGGAAGTTTAATTTATGTATTTTTTCCCCATTTTTTTATACATGTAGTACCTGACTGAACACCATATTCAAATGTGTTCCACCACCAGTAGAACTCCTCAGTAGGAGTCATTGATTTATCAGTATCGACTTCGCTACCTCATAAAGATGCATGTGCCGGCTGGTGACCCTACTAAGCTTTTAATTGTATCTGTAGTTTTACTGTTGAATAGGGCTCTGTCCAGACTTTTAATTACTATCTGATTGATCGGCTGCTATTTATTTATTTATTTATTTATTCATTTATTTATTTAATTTTAAGTGAAATCCCTATGTTATCAACATAAATGAATGGCAGGTGGTCCCCAGTATTTTACCATTAAACAAAATTAATAGTATTTCTGTTTTATTTTTGTGTTTTTCATTCATTTTCATTCATTCATCATAGATTTGTGCCCTGTCCTATGTGTATCTGCCCAGAACCCGAAATGTTCTCCCCTGGATTGGCATGGGGGATTCAGCAAACACAGTGACCCTAGTACAGGGTTAAGCAGAATATAATGAGATGAGATATACTGTATTTGCTCTTTTTTAAAATAAATAAACCTTTGATATCCATCCACCCATCCATTATCTTCCGCTTTATCCTCTTTTAGGGTCACGGTGGGGTTCCCCATGCCCATCCACGGGAGAACGTTTCGGGCGCTGGGCAGACACACCCAGGACAGGGTGCCAAACTATCGCTGGGCACACACTCACACACACACTCTACATGGGGCAATTTGGAGAACTCAATTGAATTGATCCATGTTTTTGGACTGTGGGAGGAAACCGGAGAACTCGGAGGAAACCCACACTGACACGGGGAGAACATGGAAACTCCACCCAGATGGGGATTCGAACCGGGAATCCCTAGCGCTGAGAGGCGAACGTGCTAACCACCAAGCCACCGTGCCGCCATTTTTGTCTTTTTATTTAGTAAATCTATTCATAATTCTATACTATAGTATTTGACTATAGTATTCATCCATCCATTATCTTCCGCTTTATCCTCTACTATTGTTGTGGGGGGGGGGGGGTCCCCATGCCCATCCAGGGGAGAACATTTTGGCTGTGACACTGGGCAGATACACCCAGGACAGGACGCCAGGACGCTCACACAGACACACACACACAAACACACTCTATATGGGGCAATTAGGAGAATTAATTTGACCTTGATCCATGTTTTTGGACTGTGGGAGGAAACCGGAGAACCTGGAGGAAACCCACACAGACACGGGGAGAACATGGAAACTCAACCCAGCTTAGGATTCGAACCGTGAATCCCTAGCGCTGAGAGGTCAAAGTGCTAACCACTAAGCCACCGTGCTGCCCTTGTTTATATATTTATCTGAATATCTTATAAAACATGTAAGGGTAACAAATTTGAGTTTTAAATGATCTAATACATACCTAGTATTTGTATAAAACATAAATTCATCTCAGCACTAGGGAGGCACGGTGGCTTAGTGGTTAGCATGTTCGCCTCTCAGCACTAGGGATTCCCGGTTCGAATCCCAATCTGGGTGGACTTTCCATGTTCTCCCTGTGTCCGCGTGGGTTTCCTCCGGGTTCTCCGGTTTCCTCCCACAGTCCAAAAACATGGATCACGGTCAATTGAATTCTCTAAATTGCCCCATATAGAGTGTGTTTGAGTGAGTGTGTGTGCCCAGCGATAGATTGCCGCCCTGTCCTGGGTGTATCTGCCCAGCGCCCGAAACATTCTCCCCTGGATGGGCATGGGGACCCCCACCGCAACCCTAGTAGAGGACAAAGCGGAAAATAATGGATGGATGGACATCTCAGCACTTTTTTGGTGTTTTTTCGCTGCTTAATGGCAAATCATTTATTTACATTTACTTCCCATGCATTCATTCATTTATTATCTTCTGCTCTATCCTCATGGGTTCCCCATGCCCATCCAGCGGAGAATGTTTCAGGCGCTGGGCCGATACACCCAGAACAGTGCGCCAATCTATCGCAATCTATAGCATTTAATTTAACTTGAATCCATGTTTTTGGACTGTGGGAGGAAACCAAGAAACCGAACAAAAAAAACTCACACGAACATAGGAAAAACATGGAAACTCCACCTAGATTGGGATTCAAAACTGGATCTCCAGCACTGAGATGCAAACTGAGATGCTTTTAGTTTTACTGTCAGTGAGATCTTAGCTGTGCAAGTTTGTGTCCTGCTTCTATTATAAATATAACTTTTCTGGTTTATAATTAACTTAAAAAGTTATTTTACCCCATCCAGTTTACTGCTGCAATAAAAACAATTTAAATCTATTACACAAGATAAAGGTAATTCATATTTAAAAACATTACTGATATTTCTGTTCAGTCTTCTCAGATAGTCAGTAGAAACAACAGTAGGTAATCAGAAAGAACAGTCGAAAGGTATTCTTATGAAATATGGCCACATTTCAGGTTGTTTAAGGAGGATAGGGGAAAAAAGGGCTTTTCTGTCTGTTATGATTGATGGGTGCAAAAGCCAACATCCATCATGCTCTGTGGGTGTGTCCATGTTCACAGCGTGAATGACTTGCTAATGAGTGAAGGTGATTTTTTTTTTTGTGTGTATGTTTGGATTTTACAGACTGGTCGCCATGAATGTAATGTCTGTGGTAATTTATTAATGGCAGTATTAGGAATGATTCTGAATGTTGTACATCAGAGTGGCCTTGTAGATGCTATGTGTGCTTGACTAGCATGTCTCCACTTCAGATCTGTCTTTTATTGAAAATGTGTGAAGCCTCCACAGGAATCAGAGAAGGCTGTAGTCTGTTTCAATTAAGAATGTGCAGTAACTAATAAATTCTACTTGCAAATTAGTATTTTCTGGTTCAGTATGATTTAAAGGGATTTAAAAACAGGTGATGTAACAAAGTGGTAATCATAGAGTGCGTTGAAGACCTGTCTTCACTATAATATTATAACTATTACACATGTATCCAGATAGTTTCATGGCTTTTATCTATTTTGTTTGTTGCTTTTTAATAATGCTTAAATGAACATTTCTTCATAGTTTGGTGTTGTTAATGTGTTATTCATATATTCCAAAGCTTCCATATATATAGGAAGCTTTGTTGTCATTTGCATCACATGTGGTACATGAAATGAAAACAAAATTGTGGCTCAAGAACCCAGTTTCACCCTAAAGAAATTAAATAGAAAATGTTATATTTATGTAATAATAAAATTAAATATAGCAGCATATAAGAACATATGTAGAATATGCAGTGCTGGTCCTGTCAATTTTGATGATGTTGCCAATAATTTATTCAGAGACCTTTGCATCTCATCCCCTATTCCTCTCCTTTTATACCTGCACAAACACAGACAATTAAGGCAAATGAGCCACAAATGGATCACCAATACCTCACCAAATTCCCCATCTTCACCTCTAACTCACAGATCGGTGCTTGATTGGGCACTGTGTTAACACACACCTGAATGTTCCAGGCGAGCAACATTTCTTTCTTTTTGCAGTATGTAATTCCTAAGGAGTCAGTAAGAGTATATAAAATATTCCAATAAATAATGACATTGTTTAATTTATCATGTGTTGTTGATGTGTTGTTGATTGTAGTTTTTTTATTTTAGGACCTATTAGATCAGATTTATTTTTATTGTAGCTTGATATGAACAATCAATTAACTTAATGGTGTACTATGTTTATAACATAATCAAACAGCCCACAGGGCATGGTAGCTCAGTGGTTAGTTGGGCTGTCAATCTGATGATTGTGGGTTCAAATCCCATGTCCACTGAAGTTCCCTTTTTCAGTCCTTGAGCAAGACCCTAACCCTGATAAAAGCATCTGCAAAGTGACTAAACGTAAATTTATTGTATTTCACTTATTATAATTCACTATATCAGAATTCTAGTGGGCAAGACATTTACTTGCACCAAATATTTCACTGTTTAAACAATAATATTTAAGTTAAAAGATGAACATGGTGTCAGACACCTGTGGTATCTGACACCAAATTTATTGATGAATATTTTGCAGGACTGTCAGGTTTAAAATCCCAGCATTGTTGCTTTCGACTATC
This sequence comes from Corydoras sp. C115, assembly GCA_019802505.1. Lineage (NCBI taxonomy): Eukaryota > Metazoa > Chordata > Actinopteri > Siluriformes > Callichthyidae > Corydoras > Corydoras sp. C115. The sequence goes on from JAFMOC010000003.1 coordinate 8,237,668, forward strand.
TACTTTTAGCTTGTTGTTCAGAGCAGGTGCCATATGTTTAACTGGAGTCTGAGTTTCTGTTCTGTGTGATTCACTGTAACTGCACATTGGCCTCCTGATCCTTCATATATGCAGTCTATTCTCTGTTTGCAGGAAGAGATGGCAGAGCTGAAGGCTCAGCTGTATCTGTTAGAAAAGGAGAAGAAGGCAGTGGAGCTGAAGCTAAGTACACGAGAGGCGCAGGAGCAAGCCTACCTTGTGCATATTGAGCACCTCAAATGTGAGGTGGAGGAGCAGCAGGAACAGCGCAGGAGGTCACTCAGCTCTACAGGAAGTAGTGGCACAAAGGACAGGAGTGGCAAGGTTGGCACCACATTTAAAAACCATAGCAAAAACATTCGCTTAATCATACGCACACACAAATACACATATATAGGGAGGAGGGAGTGAGAATTAAAGATATCGGAACTGAGGAACGTTATTCATCATGTTTTTTAAACCACTTCAAAATAATTTTCTAACTGTGAACAAGAGTTGTGTAATATTAGAGACATTATAATTGATTTAAAAGGATGAACTAGGGCAGTCATAGATTTGTGGTTAAAACACTAGCCTTGCGATCCCTGGTTTAATTCCCAATCCTACCAAGTACTATGCTGAAGTGCTCTTGGGCAAGGCACCTAACTCCAAATACTCCTCAGGTACGTGTGATCACTTCACTCAGTGTGTGTGTGTGTGTGTGTGTGTGTGTGTGTGTGTGTGTGTGTGTGTATGTGTATGTTTATGTGTTACACTCTGTGTAAATGTAGGCAAAATAAAAGAAAAAAAAAACTCCTCATCCAGCAAAACTTGATCCAGATCATAATACTAAGTCCATATAGATGCTTTCAGTAGTTCATCATGTTACATTTATTTTCCAAATAAACACTTACAAAACCTGAACTAACATAACCACTCCCTAGCCTTAAACACTGCAAAATGGTGGAACAATCTTCCCAACTCTGTCAGTAAGCCAGAGTCACTTAGAATCCTTAAGAAACAACTCAAAACACATCTCTTCCACAAAAACCTGATATAAAAAATAAATAAATAAAAAAAAAACACTGGGATCGGATAATGATAAGATTTTATAATTCTACAGTGTAGCTTTTTTTTTCCATAAGTACTGACTTGTGTTGTTCTTTTATTTGTAAGCCGATTCGTATAAAGGTGTATTGAATAATTAAATATAAATGTAATGTAAATGTACATAATGAAAAAAGGTAATATATTTAATAGATTATGACACCTTTAATTCCTCTCTGGTCCAAATGTGATATCGTTGTGTTCGGTAGAGTACAGGGGTCAGCACTTTATAAACAACAAGAAAACATTTTATGGTTAATATCATGAGGTTTTTGCTTCCAACACATCAACTATTAAAATCCTACTTGAATGTGTGATATATATATATATATATATATATATATATATATATATATATATATATATATACACTACCGTTCAAAAGTTTAGGGTCACCCAAACAAATTTGTGTTTTCCATGAAAAGTCACACTTATTCACCACCATACGTTGTGAAATGAATAGAAAATAGAGTCAAGACATTGACAAGGTTAGAAATAATGATTTGTATTTGAAATAACATTGTTTTTACATCAAACTTTGCTTTCGTCAAAAAATCCTCCATTTGCAGCAATTACAGCATTGCACACCTTTGGCATTCTAGCTGTTAATTTGTTGACTTAAGCTGGAGAAATTGCACCTCACGCTTCTAGAAGCAGCTCCCACAAGTTGGATTGGTTGGATGGGCACTTCTGGCTTACCATACGGTCAAGCTGCTCCCACAACAGCTCAATGGGGTTCAGATCTGGTGACTGCGCTGGTCACTCCATTACCAATAGAATACCAGCTGCCTGCTTCTGCTGTAAATAGTTCTTGCACAATTTGGAGGTGTGTTTAGGGTCATTGTCCTGTTGTAGGACGAAATTGGCTCCAATCAAGCGCTGTCCACTGGGCATGGCATGGCATTGCAAAATGGAGTGATAGCCTTCCTTATTCAAAATCCCTTTTACCCTGTACAAATCTCCCACCTTACCAGCACCAAAGCAACCCCAGACCATCACATTACCTCCACCATGCTTAACAAATGTCGTCAGGCATTCTTCCAGCATCTTTTCATTTGTTCTGCGTCTCACAAACGTTCTTCTTTGTGATCCAAACACCTCAAACTTGGATTCATCCGTCCATAACACTTTTTTCCAGTCTTTCTCTGTCCAATGTCTGTGTTCTTTTGCCCATCTTAATCTTTTTCTTTTATTGGCCAGTCTCAGATATGGCTTTTTCTTTGCCACTCTGCCCTGAAGCCCAAAATCCCGCAGCCGCCTCTTCACTGTAGATGTTGACACTGGTGTTTTGTGGGTACTATTTAATGAAGATGCCAGTTGGGGACCTGTGAGGCGTCGGTTTCTCAAACTAGAGACTCTAATGTACTCGTCTTCTTGCTTAGTTGTGCAACGCGGCCTCCCACTTCTTTTTCTACTCTGGTTAGAGCCTGTTTGTGCTGTCCTCTGAAGGGAGTAGTACACACCGTTGTAGGAAATCTTCAATTTCTTAGCAATTTCTCGCATGGAATAGCCTTCATTTCTAAGAACAAGAATAGACTGTCGAGTTTCAGATGAAAGTTCTCTTTTTCTGGCCATTTTGAGCATTTAATTGACCCCACAAATGTGATGCTCCAAAAACTCAATCTGCTCAAAGGACGGTCAGTTTTGTAGCTTCTGTAATGAGCTAGACTGTTTTCAGGTGTGTGAACATGATTGCACAAGGGTTTTCTAATCATCAATTAGCCTTCTGAGCCAATGAGCAAACACATTGTACCATTAGAACACTGGAGTGATAGTTGCTGGAAATGAGCCTCTATACACCTATGTAGATATTGCACCAAAAACCAGACATTTGCAGCTAGAATAGTCATTTACCACATTAACAATGTATAGAGTGTATTTGTTCAAAGTTAGGACTAGTTTAAAGTTATCTTCATTGAAAAGTACAGTGCTTTTTCTTCAAAAATAAGGACATTTCAATGTGACCCTAAACTTTTGAACGGTAGTGTATATATATATATATATATATATTGCTTTTTTTATTAACAAGAGTAATGTTGACCTCAAATGTCAGTGACTTTTAAAGTTGCAGATCAGTGTGCACATACAAACAGAACTGCTAATATCAACAATAATTTGAGAATGCATGCTCACATAATAGTACTGATACATTATGTTCCACTGGACTATCACACTTTTTGGAAAAATGATATTTTAAAACCATAATAATTCCTATGGATTAACCATATCCATCCAGCCATCCATTATCCACTGCTTATCCGAGTATGAGTCAAGGGACAGCAACCTAATAAAAAACACCAGACATTCCCAGCTATTCAGCTCGTCAAGAGGCGCACTGAGGCGTTCCAAGAGATAAAATAAAAGATATAATCTCTCCATCTTGTCCTGGGTCTTCCCTGAGGTCTTCTCCTGATCAAACATGCCCAGAACACAACAGCAGGAAGGGTTTTATGAAGCATCTGGACCAGTATTCTGAACTTCTCCTGAATGTCCGCACTCCTTACCCTATCTCTAAGGGAAATTCCAGCCATTCTGTGGAAAAAACTCAACCCCATCTCTTTTGAAATAGAGCAGGCTGCACACGTCTTGAAGACTTGGTTCATTCTGTAACGTGCACTCATTTTTGATGTTATCACCCAACCCAACCACAAAAGACCAATAATAATTTTGAAAATTTGTATTAAAATAAACATAGTCATGCTTATGCATGACATAACATGCATGAACACTGATGAACACGCTGTAACCAGCCTCATGCACAAATCGATGCATTGTCACACATCTAATGAACACTGGCTAAGTTTAGCATAAAAATAATAAACTTCAGTTTTGGATGATTGATTCTTATATATCATTGCAAGGTTTTTGTGGGGTTAGGGCTCAATACAAGCCTTTAGTGTTACTCTGATGACCTCTGTGCACACTGGAACACTGTATAATACAGTTGATACCATTTCATGATTATTAGATATGCATAACCAAAACCTATGCAAATATAGGCAAAACCTAAATAAAAATTAAATATTACAAACTCCATATGCAGAAAAGTATTAAATGTGCAATAAATCTAAAATATGTAATCTGTTATTTCACAAACACCTTTATTTAAGAAACAAGAAGACAAAAAGAGAAAAAAGAGAGAGGCCGTGTTCATGATGGCAATTCTATTTGGTAAAACAAATGTAAAAATTCAAAACGGGTGGGACAAAAGCAAAAAGAACATTGTTTCAGAGGCCACACAATTTTCTGATAAGTGAAATTGGGTATTAAAGGAGCATCCACCAACTGCGTCTAAACTCATATGAGATGGATCAAATGCCAATGGAAATGTTCTGTGGTCAGACGAATCCATTTATTAATATGCTATTGAGAAAACGGTTCTATATGAGAATCTGTGACGGCATGAGTACGCATCAGTGACCATGGACAGAGGATGATATGTGAAGGAGCCATTGGCTTAAATTAGTATTTTAGGAGACAGTCTTCTGTCAAGATAACAGCTCTAACCAGGAACTATGTCAGATTCAGTACAACACTGGCAGGCTTCTTGCTCCATGACCTACAAGTGTGGTTCTATAGACAGTGTATTTGCTTGACTGGCCCTCTTGAAGTCTGTATACATACACATTTTATAGAGTATAAATGTAGTGTTTGATAATAAAAACAGAACAATTAATTTATATATACAATATTTTATATTCCATATTTTGTAAAAAAAAAAAAAAAAAAAAAAAGTAAATAGTAAATGAGTAGAAAAGTAAAATAGTACATTAAAATAGTACATTTCGACATCTTCAATCTCTGTTTTGTAAGAGCATTAATGCCTTTCGCTACATTAACCTTCTTTATCACTTCTTATTTACACGCATGTTGTAGTTTTTCTGCCAGTACAATAGCAAAGACACACTGACACGCCCTAAATCAAGCTGGATGGTGTGTGGATGATGGCTAGATAAAAATAACTAAAACAGGGCCAGATTCTCACAGGATGATAAATTATATCTACTGATGACTTCCCTTTCATTTGTTCATGTCACTTTCATGTGCATATCATTAATAACTGCTTTGCATGGACATGATACACTTTTATGTTTTTGGCAGCTGCAATCCACTGTGTAGTAGTACATTTGATGAGTAGAAATGATGGTCAACATTTATAAAAATCTGTTTATACTCGAATACACCTATAGCATTTGCACATTAAACACTTTGTATAATAATATAATTAACAGACCCATCTACCAGCAAAAGATTAAGCGAATCTAGTTATTAATTATTCATTATTATATAATCTGTATTGTCATAGTTCCAGTTTCCTGTCAGGCCTTTGGGTCCACCATTCTCATCAGCAGCTTTAGAAAACATGCAGAGCTGTCCTTTCAGATGCGCTTCCAAAATACAGTTCTTTCATCTTCTCTCCACCTTTTTTTCTAAGTCACACTCACCCACACACACACACACACACCACTGACCGAGTGTGACCTAGTGTAGTGAATTATTGAAGTGTCTGAGAGCTCAGCTCTCACACTGCTGTGAGCATCTGACAGACCTGACAGCTGAAAGTCTGCCACTTCTGTTTATTACGTGGCTTTAGCTTTTTAACCTCATATTTATAATATGTTTGTTTATGTAAATTCCAATTCCACCACTTTATCATTCAACATATTAATTTTATACTTTTAAATACAGTCAACTCATGTGTAGAAATTAAGAAATATAACCACAAGCAGCAGTTTCGGGATCCAAACAGTATGGCTGAAGTAAAGCTAACATGACAGTGGGAAGTACACTGTGTGATTTCTGCTTGTGTGATTGTACACTACAGCCCTACACAGGTAGTGTGTATTTTAGCTTGTGCACCCCCTTTAACCAATCTGGTAACTTTTGTTGCCTGGGACAATGCACACAACTCTCAGATGCACACAACTCTCCTGTAAAATATTACATTTCTTTTCAGTTGTGTTCAGTCTTACTTTGTACGTGGAAAAAGAAGACTAGTTGCAGACAAGTCCATGAGCATCTGCCATACAGATGTTATCAAGCTGTTGAAGAAAAAAACAGTGAACTGCTGTGTAATGCTGCATAGCTCTCATATTAAAACAGTATATAAAAATGTCACCAGCTGTGTTTTCTGTTACAATCTTTCAAACTATAAATACTTTCAGTTTTTAGTGTCAACACAATTAAATAGAGTTCTGTACATACACAGCAAACACAAAAGCCATTCTGTCTGTCTGTGTCTCTAATACACTCACACACACACACACACACACTGAAACCCACATTATCTACTGACTATGTATCTTGTTACATGCAGGCTTGCTGACCACACAGGAAGCATCTGATTAGTTCAGGAGAACCATTAAGACAGATACTGAGAATCTAAATCTGTCAAAAGGTTTATTTATATAAAATATTTAAATCACAATCAGAATACTTTGTTAATCCACAGGTTGTAAACTTCAGTTGTTACAGTAGACAATTTATCAAGTTAAAATATATTTTTTTAACTATAAAAAAAGAATAAAAGCAATCAATGCACACAAGAATACCTCTGTACTGCCGACTAATTTGTATGATGTGGTAAGAATTTTTTTGGACTTGAGATTTGCTGTCCTGTGTGCTATATTTAATTACAAACATTTAAAGGTATTACATATTTTGGCACACAAAGATCTAATAGAATGTATATATTCACTGAATCTATGCTGAATTACACACTTTGATGGATTACTTAGAGTTCTTGAATGTTTATTATTATTATTATTATTATTATTATTATTATTATTATTATTTATTATGAGTGTTTGTATATTGTTCACAAGATGTTGTATTTGTGATGCATGGAGAAGATTTTATAAAGTACTAAAGTTTTAGAAATAGCATTAAGATATGAAAGAATACTTCATATTATTCATCCCGAAGGAAATTTAGCAGCCAGTAGCAATAACAGTACAAAAAAATCGGGAGGGAAATAAAAAATAAAATAAAATATATATAATATAAATATATATATATATATATAAATATATATAATATATATATATATATATATATATATTTACTATTACAAAGTGTCAAGTGTGTGTAGTGGTATCAAAACTAAAAGTGAAAATACAGTGTCCAGTATGGATGGAGATCAAGTGATCATGTGCAAAGATTCAATATACAGTTTTTTTAAATGTCCTGTTGTTTTATTTGTTCTTCCGGCCCAAAACAGTAGTATTATAGAGCCTGATGGCCCTTGGAACAAAAGATCTCCTCAGTCTTTCTGTGGAGCAGTTCATTGACAACAACCTGCCACTGAACGTGCTCCTTTGGTCCGTAGTGATGGTGTGCAATGGGTGGCCATCATCGTCCATTATGGAGAGCAGTTTACTCAGTGTCCTCCTCTCTGCCACCTTAATTACAGAGTCCAGTTCTGCACCCAGCACTGGTGTATTAACACAGGTGTAAAGGTGTGGTTTTTCTAAATGTCTACATCAGCTCTACTCTATACTGTTACTGTCTGCTATTTTTTTTACTGTCTGCTCTTATTTTTTAATGAAATGTTTGGTAACATTGAGAAAAAAAAATTGTGATTGGTTCTGGTAGATAGTAATTATATATAAAACAAGTACACAGTTTAGGAGGCACCATAGTGGTTAGCAGTTTCTGCTTCTGCCTTACAATAAATGTCCCAGATTCGATTCATGATTGAGCCAAACAAATATTCTTTTGGAGTAATGTCTGCATGTCTTCTCTGTCTCACTGGGTTTAATGCAGGTACTTCAGTTTCCTCCCTCATATTGAAAACATGCCAATATGTATACTGAAGATGGTGAATTTCCCTTCTTCCCCTTTGTAAGAGTTTCTGGCAGGAAATAACCAGCGATGCTGTCCCAATATCAAAACCAGAATTAGAAGGAATTCTACAGACTATATACAGTGACATGAAGAATAAAGATTTAATATAGCTTTGTATATAAACACAAATCAAAATCAGGAATACTCTATTAATCCCAGGGAGGAAATGCAGTTATAGTTGTACTGAAAAAGTGCTTTATTATTTTCTGTTATCTAAACTTACTTATTACCATCATTCTGACTCAAGTTCTGGGCATTTTGTCTCATATTAATAAAATAAAATCTTGTAGTCTGTTATATTATATTACCCTATATTTAAGCATTATGCTACAAAATTATGTTAGTTATCAATCAAATCATAATTTGAGCAAGGCATTTAATTTTGCATTAGATTCCTTAAAAAGTGTTTTTTAATAAGAGACATTTACAACCAAAAAAAGATTTTCGCAGTTTGTTTGTGTGCATTTATTTTGGTCTGTTTGTGAATAATGTTGCATGTTGCTTTTATCTGATTAAGTCACAGTTTTGTTAAATGACTTAATAAAAGAATGTTACATTTTAATCATATTTTTTGTAATGAAATGAACACTAGATAAGATTTCCAGATTCAGCTGTTAAAAGCGTGTGTACTGATATAATGATTATGAATATGAATGTTCAGTCTTTCCTTCAGATACTTTCTAACCATCTGCAATGTTAAACATTTTGTGATCTCTATCCTCCAGCCTACCTACTCTTATTCTCCTCCATCCTCTCTAAAGTGCATCAATTCATCTGTTTTTGTCACTTTTAATAACTAACCCCATTCATCGTCCTTAGTGCAGAGCATGTACACATTCAGCTTGGACCTGCTGGTACACTGTGTGTTTGTGTGTGTGTTGTGTTTTTCCTTCTCTTACTCATTTTATATTCCCATCTGTCTCACTGCTGGAATAAAATCACACAGAGTGCAGTCAGTCATTTATCATTTCAGCTAACTGTGCCATAATACAGAGATTCACACATGTCTAGATGTGACAATTCAAATATTAAACAAGTAACAAAGGCCTCCTGGTGGCTACATTATGTTAATACATCATGGTTCCAACTTGGGCAACTCTTGATTTTAAACAGCTAAATTAGTCATTTACATTATTTTCTTCCCATGGTGTCTTGGCTAACATTTAGTTTTAGCTTTAGACCCTTTTCAGAATTATAAAAAGAAAAGATATTCTAGGTAGTGGCATCTTGTAAATTATATAAGGTATTCTGTGAGAAAAGCATTACACATACACACACTGTATTTCTGGATTTATGTTTGGGAGTTTGGGTTTGATAGACACCTCTATGTCATATGGTTCTAAAAGGAACAATGAAACTGGATCTTAATATGATGCATGTGTTTTTCAGGAGTCTGATTCTTCAGGCATTAATGCAACAGAACTACGAAGCCTCAGTGATGGTGACTTGGCTGCAGAACTCACCAGTGCTCTCCGCAGGTATCAGCATTTAAATAAAAAAAAATATTTAGAAATACTTTATTTATAAAGTATCTGCAATACACATAACAATTAAGCATTTATTAACAAAATACACAAAATATAACATGGAATGACAAAGATTTGCAATACCAGCCTCGGTGGTGGACAACCAGAGCCCTCTAATCCAATTTAAAAAAAAAGCACAAAACTGCTAACACGCATTTAAAATTATCTGCCATTAAACAAAGAATATAAAGATTCTCATAATGAAAATATTACTACTTAATAATTTATGCGAATACTTCATGAAAACAAAATATCTATTCTGCCATGTAAATGACTAATGTACAAACATGGCATTAAAGAACCAATCAACCAACCATGTATTTTTGTGGTGGGATCATAAGATGGAAAAAAATACATGTGTAAAGGGCAATGTAATGAGTGGGGTTAGGTTGCAGTTACACTGAAATTAAACAACCCTTGACTGTTGGAACAGCCTGTTCTTTAAATTAAAGATAATATAAAAAGGTTTGGCCAATCATTCATTCATTCATTCATTATCTTCTGCTTTATCCTATATTAGGGTCGGGGGGGGAAGCCAATGAGCTCGATTGGGTTGGTTGAACACAAGACGATCTGCCAAGGTCTGGATCAGCTGTAATGACTTTATTGTGCAAGGTGAAGCTGAAAGATTTTTTTTTAATGTATTGCAACAAGCAATACATTACAGTATTTGAACCGAGCTAGGATGAGGGCTTGGACTATCAGTGGAACAGCCTGTTTACTGTAGAAAGGTCTGATAATTCTAATGTCGTACAAATGATCGTCTATAGTGTTTGTTTGCTTAAACACTGTTGACAGGTTAATGCCAGATTTGGACTGTAGGTCAACTATTAGACAATAGTTTGTCCTCACACCAATAGCATATCAGTAGAAATCTTTGCTCATTCACACAAAAATAACATTTTTGAGATCATTTGTGAGATCATGTTGGATGAGAGTACCTAATTCTTAACCCCAATTCTATTTAATCCCAAATGTGTATGAAGGGTTTCAGTTTAGAGGTCATTGGCTTTATAGCTTGGGTCATAGATATGCAGGAGCAGAGAAGAACCTTCCCCAAACTTTCCCAAACTCTTTTCTGTTAGGTCACCTTCGTGTTTGTTTCAAAGTTTGTTGTCAATTTCATCAGTTACATTAAATGTATTAAAGCAATAAGGCACAAGAAGGTGTATGTTATTGTGTATAAATCCTGGAAAAAAGGTGTTTTCAGGCACGACGCATAGCGGTGATTTATTCACAATAGCACAAAACCTCGAGTGCCTTATTGCTTTTATAAAATGGTTCCAAACATACTACATTATAAAAAAAAAAAAAATTTAAAAATGTGTTTATTGAAAGCATAATCGTTAATAAGTCTTCCTCAACGTAAACTAGTGCAGTTTTTACATTTAACACTGACCCAGAGTAAAATGTTTCCAGTTTCTCTAACAATCAAATATGAGGTGTGTGTTATTGTCAATAATGTCATGCCTGGACAAACAGCTCAGCTTTAAGGACCGGCACTGCCCATTTTATAAAGATGTGCATTCTAGTTAAATTTACATGTAATTGAGAATTATAACAGATGAGTATTTGTTATTGTAAAAGCAGGTTTAAAGAAGTTAAAAACAGGCCAAAATCTTGTGTGTGTGTGTGTGTGTGTGTGTGTGTGTCAGAGAAAAGAAGCTAAAGGGTCGAGTACAGGATCTGGTGGCTGCGCTGGAGAGACTAACCAAGAGCAGTGAAATCCGTCACCAACAGTCAGCAGAGTTTGTTAATGACCTCAAACGAGCCAACAGGTAACACTGTTATCCTAACATACCATACATCATTTATTTATTCATTTTCAATTCGCACACTATTTTGGGAAGGGTTGCAGCTGTTCTGTTGTTCAGTAACAGGTGGGAATTCATTAGACAAAGCTTCTGTCTCTCTCACACACACGCACACAGATCAATGAAGTGGAGCCAATTCACCCATTTGACATATTTGTCTGTGAAAAGTATATAAAAAAGAAGAAACTACATGGGTACAAAAGATGTGTGAAAAACATGCAAAACATCATTCTTTAAAAAAAAACAAAAAAATGACCTGGATCAGGCCTTTGATCAACCTTTCTGATCTGTAGCTGACACTTGTGCTGTCAGTTCAGTCAGTTACAACAGCTGCTTTCCTTATCTCTTCTTATTCCTTATATCTTCTCTCTCTCTTTCTCTCTGACTCTTTCTTCTGTCACTTCATGGTTTCTAAAACCTTTCACCTAATTTCACCTTTAAATTATAAATATATATACTTTTATTAGTTGCATTTAAAAGTGAAGACTAAAGGTTTTGTTATGACCCTTGAAAAAACAAACAACTGTAGCTGCACAGATAATTTGATGTAATCCAGAAATTAATGTATTTCTTTGTCACACACACACACACACACATATACAGTGCCTTGCAAAAGTATTCACCACCTTGGATTTTTCCCTATTTTACTACATTACAACCTGTATGTATTTTTTTTTAATCTGAATTGAATGTGATGCATCTGCACAAAATAGTCTACGTTTTAGAAGTGAAATGAGAAAAAAATATATGTATATAAAGAATATGAAAATAAAAAACTGAAAATTGGCATGTGCATATGTATTCACCCCCTTTGTTATGAAGCCCCTAAAAAGTTCTGGTGCAACCAATTACCTTCAGAAGTCACATGCTTAGTGAAATGAAGGCCACCTGTGTGCAATCTAAGTGTCACAAGATCTGTCAGTATATACACACCTTTTCTGAAAGGCCCCAGAGGCTGCAACACCATTAAGCTAACCAAACAACACCATGAAGACAAAGGAGCTCTCCAAGCAAGTCAGGGATAAAGTTGTAAGTCCGGGTTGGGTTATAAAAAAATATCCCAATCTCTGATGATCCCCCGGAGCACCATCAAATCCATCATCATCAAATGGAAAGAACATGGTACCACAACAAACCTGCCAAGAGAGGGCCGCCCACCAAAACTCTCAGCCCGGTCAAGGAGGGCATTAATCAGAGAGGCAGCACAGAGACCAAAGGTAACCCTGAAGGAGCTGCAGAGTTCCCAAGCAGAGACTGGAGTATCTGTCCATATGACCACAATAAGCCGTACACAAGGTGGTGGAAGCATCATGCTGTGGGGATGTTTCTCAGCAGCAGGGACTGGAAAACTGGTCCGAGTCGAGGGGAAGATGGATGGTGCTAAATACAGGGATATTCTTGAGCAAAACCTATTTACGTCTGTCAGTGATCTGAGACTAGGGCGGAGATTTACCTTCCAACAGGACAATGACCCAAAGCATACTGCTAAAGCAACACTTGAGTGGTTTAAGAGGAAACGTGTAAACATATTGGAATGGCCTAGTCAAAGCCCAGACCTTAATCCAATTGAGAATCTGTGGTCAGACTGAAGATTGCTGTTCACCAACGGAAACCATCTAACTTGAAGGAGCTGGAGCAGTTTTGCCATGAGGAATGGGCAAAAATTCCAGTGGCAAGATGTGGCAAGCTCATAGAGACTTATCCAAAGCGACTTACAGCTGTAATTGGCTTTACAAAGTACTGACTTACGGGGGTGAATAGTTATGCACACTGATGTTTTCAGTTATTTTGTCCTATTTGTTGTTTGCTTCACAATAAAAAAAAGCTGTAAATTAAATGATGCAGACCCTCAAATATTATATATTTGTATATATTATATATTTATATTTGGTCATTTAGCAGGTGCTTTTATCCAAAGCGACTTACAAGGTGAACACAGGGTTAATCACAACATCCCTGGAACAATGAGGGTTAAGGGTCTTGCTCAAGGACCCACACTGGTAACTTCAGTGGACCTGGGATTTGAACCCCCAACCTTCAGATTGCTAGCCCAACACCCTAACCACTGAGCTACCACGTCCACATTCAAATATTCCCTTTGAATTCCAGGTTGTGAGGTAACAAAATGTGAAAAATCTAGGGGGGTGAATAATTTTGCAATACATACACAAACACACCCAGTATCAGTCAAATGTTTGGACACACCTCCTTTTTTTCAATTGTTGTCCATGTTATCAGTTCCACTTACCGTAAAAATGGACTTTGTAGTTCTATAATTTCAGACTGTAGTCCATCTGTTTGTGGACTACAGTGTATACTGTGTTAGTCCCCTGTACTCTGTTCTCTAATGGTCAAGACCCAAATTGCCACAGGATAGTTAAAATTAAAAATAGCTTTGCTGACTTCACAATTAAACTACCGTATTTTCCGGACTATAAGGCGCACCTAAAAGCCTAAAATTTTCCCAGAAATCGGACGTGCGCCTTATAATCTGGTGCGCCTTATACGTGTACTGAGTTCCAAAATCTATAAAAGTATTGCTGTGCGACCGAAAATTAATTCAGAGCTTGCCGTCATTCTGGGAGGATTAAATAAAGAACGCCAACCACTGGACATTGGTGTAAACAGGGCGTTTAAAGTAAAGTTGCGAGCGGCGTGGGAGCGATGGATGATAGACGGCAAACACACGTTTACTAAAACTTGAGAGGCAGCGGCGGGCGAGTTACGCCACCGTCTGTGAATGGATTGTGGATGCCTGGGCTAAGCTTTCTGCTGTAACTGTTGTCCAAGCTTTCGCGAAAGCCGGCATCGTTGCTGAATGGCCGCCTGGAGATGGGACGGACTTAGACATTGATGAGAGGGAACACCGGAGTGCTCGATAGTGAAATTGCACAGCTTTTTAATTCAGACACAGAAGATAAGGACTTTGATGGATTTGTGGGAGAAGAGTGATTAAAAATAATAATATAATAAAATAATGTGTGTTTTGTCAAGTAGTAGAATAAACTTCAATTATAAATCACCGTTTTGCATCCTTTACTTTTCTTGTAGATCGTATGTTTTAGCAAGTGCCTTATAATACGGTGCCGTACAGAATAAGTACCGTACAGAAATAGAGTCCGTAATTGAGACTGCGCCTTATAGTACGGTGCACCTTATACGTGGGTCAAATACAGAAATGGACCCCGTAATTCAGACTGCGCCTTATAATACGGCCTTATGGTCCGGAAAATACGGTAATTTATAGTATTTGTTTTCTAATCAGTCAAGCAAGTTTAGTGTTTTAAAATAAATCTGCTGATTCAGTGTGGGTGTGTGTGTGTTTCTACAGTAATCTGGTGGCAGCTTATGAAAAGGCCAAAAAGAAGCATCAGAACAAGCTGAAGAAGCTAGAGTCTCAGATGATGGCTATGGTGGAGAGACACGAGACTCAGGTGCGCATGCTCAAACAGCGCATCGCCCTCCTAGAAGAGGAAACATCACGACCACCGACGAATGAGACCTCGCTCTGATGCCAGCACACACACCGTACAGTCAAACACTGCAGGAAACACACGTTTCAGTGTGTATGTGAGTGTGAGTCTGTTTTGACCGCAAAAGCTTTTAATCTCACATACCACACTGAGGACACATGTCCACAGAGAGCTGCAAGTCTGTCAGGGCACATACACATGCAGCAGCTGTGCTGTGAGCTGATCGCCTGTATTTTTGTCCTCAGTAGTTTCTGAAAGCGTTTTAAAATGCAGCTCTGGAGATCCAAAACAGCCGGCACAAAGGTTTCGTATAAAACAAGGGACCTTTCAGCACCGCTGGGCATTTTTTGTATTACTGCATAAACATTACTCAGACAATATGAGATTTTTACACAGATATGTATAAGAAAACCCCATTAAACAAAAGAGACAAAACATTATAACTGGTTGTTTATTTAGAAAAGAATCCATATATTTGCTCCAGTTGATTTGGACCTCTCCACCTCCTTTTGCAACTGTAAATAAAAAGAAATATTTTTTGTAACTGTTAATCTTTCCCATCAGCTGAAAGATGTAACCTGTTTATCCATACAGAACATCTTCAACTCTGGAATGTTGATGGGTCTCCTCACATTCTCACTCAGGTTATTCTATATCATTACTACTTCCAAAACATTAACATTATTCTAAATAAATTTCCTTTTTTTATGGAACAAGTTGTGTTCCATTATTTGATCCACTTGTTTTTAATTCATTGAGAGAGTATATATATATATATATATATATATATATATATATATATATATATATATATATATATATATATATATACATACAGCCACACTAATATTTGGCTGGACCACTTCAAACTTTAAGGCACAAGCTTCTGACATCTCCCAACATTAATTTTTCCTCCAAGGCCTTGTATTGATAGAACTGCTGCACATCCAAAGATGGCTTCTAGAGCTGGACTTTCATAATTTGAGCTGATGAATCCTGACATTGTCATCTTGGAATTTGTCTATGTCAGCGGAAAAGAAAAGATCCACTGATGGAATAACCTTGTGGTTTAGTATATTCAGGTCAGCTGGCCTTATTTTTTGGGCACAAAATTTTGCTTAACCCAGACCTGACTGACTGCAGTGACCCCAGATCAGAGGGGTTTTATGGTTTTGCAGTGTTTACATATATATATATATATATATATATGTATATATGTAAAGTAATCTGATTTGCCTACTGTGCTTATACACAGGGGTATTTGTCCTCCACATTTAGCCCATCTGTGCAGTTCAAGACACACATATACACAGTGGTGAGGTGAGGTGAGTGCTCGTGCCCGAAGCGTTGGGCAGCCCTGTACACGGAGACCTGTGGTGCATATAGGGTTAGGTGCCTTACTCAAGAACAATTCAGCAATAGTACTTTGTTGGACCGGGAATTGAATTTTTATTTTAAATAATTTTTTTATATGATAGAAGGATTTTTCAGGATGTAATAAACCAATTTTCTTTGCACATAGCAATATGTCTTTTGAACAATAAATGTTGTTCTTTCAATTTGTATGTATAAACTTTTAAATCATTTCAGTAGACAACTGAGCCATAGTAAAATCCAACTCAAATCATGTTGCCTCATCCTTCATACAGCCATGTTCTGGTTTCCATCACTTTGAGCCTCATAAAGATGCCATGCATGAAACCACTTTAAAGATAATGAGAGCATAATTTATGTAATGAAAACATTTGATTTAGTTACATAAACAGGACAGGAGCTGGTACCGGAAAAAATCCAAGCCTTACAAGGTACTGATGACGTAGCAAAATGCTGCATACTGTGGGACATTATATTTTGAACAACCCTCATATGAGACTTATTTTGGACTGCTTTGAGCATTGTCCTCTGATCTATATCAAACTGTAAACAAGCAACAATATTGGTTTAGACACGAATGCTTTTTGTTCCTTGCAGATATCATGTGTACTAAAGACTGCAAACAAATGAAACTGATAAAAAAAATACACTAACATGTTATCCGTTCGTTTAGTGCATTTTATTTATAACACCAAAATGGAAATAATTAAGAAAGTGTAGTGCTTTACATTTAGTAAGGAGTGATAATACACAACAGTAACAGGTTAAAGATATGATCGCAGGAGTCACAGCAGCAGTCTACATTCATGCTAAGTCTTAATAAATTAAAATGAGTTTGGACCTTAGGTGTTCATTCATCTAACCGCAGGGTGATCTTATACATACGAGTGACTGCACACAATCCAGTTTAAATTATCTCTTTCATTAAATGTACTTTAGTATTGGAGCCTCATTATTGTTTTGGGTAAAAAAAGAGAATTTGTCATTCACATCTCTCATTTGTAAGTTGCTAAATATGTGTGCTAAATGACTAAAATCGTGTTTTGAACTAAATAATTACCGTATTTTCGGGACTATATGCGCCTTATAATCCGGTGTGCCTTACACATGTACTGAGTTCCAAAATCTATAAAAGTATTGTTGTGCGACCGGGTGGTTTTTTCCACACATCACCGTGAGCAGTGACAGTGATGTGTGGAAAAAACCACCCGGTCGTACAACAATACTTTTATAGATTTGGAACTCAGTTTTTGTGGCTCCATGCGCGATCATCTCATAGAACAGCAGAGTGAAGAAAATTAATTCGGAGCTTGCCGTCATTCTGGGAGGATTAAATAAAGAACTCCAACCGCTGGACATTGGCGTAAACAGGGCGTTTAAAGTAAAGTTGCGGGCGGCGTGGGAGCGATGGATGATAGACGGCGAACACACGTTTACTAAAACTCGGGAGGCGACGGCGGGCGAGTTACGCCACCGTCTGTGAATGGATTGTGGATGCCTGGGCTAAGCTTTCTGCTGTAACTGTTGTCCGAGCTTTCGCGAAAGCCGGCATCGTTGCTGACGGACTCAGACATCGATGAGAGGGAAGTGAAAGTGAAGAGTGCTCGATAGTGAAATTGCGCAGCTTTTTAATTCAGACACAGAAGATGAGGACTTTGATGGATTTGTGGGAAAAGTGATTAAAAATAATAATATAATAAAATAATGTGTGTTTTGTCAAGTAGTAGAATAAACTTCAATTATAAATCACCATTTTACTTTTCTTGTAGATCGTATGTTTTAGCAAGTGCCTTATAATACGGTGCCGTACAGAATAAGTACCGTACAGAAATAGAGTCCGTAATTGAGACTGCGCCTTATAGTACTGTGCGCCTTATACGTGGGTCAAATACAGAAATAGACCCCGTAATTCAGACTGTGCCTTATAATACGGTGCGCCTTATGGTCCGGAAAATACGGTACTAATTGACTACTAGATCATCCATCCATCCATTATCTTCCACTTTATCCTGTATTAGGGTTGTGGGGGGTTCCCCATGCCCATCAAGGGGAGAACATCTCGGGTGCTGGGCAGATACACCCAGGACAGGGAGTCAATCTATCGCTGGGCAGAACACTCACTCACACAGACACACTCTATATGGAGAATTCAATTGACTTGATCCATGTTTTTGGACTGTGGGAGGAATAATATTCCTTAGAAATAAAGCATTTCTAAGGAAACCCATGCAGACATGGGAAGAACATGGAAACTCCACCCAGATTAGGATTTGAACCGGAAATCCCTCACGCTAACCACTAAGCCACCGTGCCGCCATTACCATTACCATTCATTGATTATACATATTTTTTAAATAATATTTAATTGGGTTATTTTCTCAAGTTGCAGGACTTCTGTGAAAATATGATGTTTTAAATGTATTTATGTAGAAATATAGAAAATTCAAGTACCACATTGTTTACTCTTATGTTACAGTCTTCTCCACTTCTGAGAAAATTCAGGGGTGATCCATCTTTTTAAATAGCATCCTCTCTATTTAGCACATCAATCTATTTAACACATAATGTAAGTAGCAGCCAAGGCCAGGCACTGTGCAGAATTACAAAACTCACTCAGTAGATTGTAAGTCGGTGCCAGTTCAGCAGTCAAGTCACAAGTGATTTTATTACACGAGCTTGAGATTTTAACAGGAAAGGAATTTAAAGGTTACACTATATGTTGGACCATATGGATTCACATGGATAAACCTCCGATTCCAAAACCATAGCCATTTCTAAAGATTTGTGACCTCTGTAGCCTCTGTTAATGACCAAACAGCATTGATGTTGGCGGGTGATGATAACCATTCCAGTTCTGCATGGGATTGACTGCAGTGCTCTGTTTGCATCTGAAATTTCACTAGACTATTTGTTACATGTCAGATACACAAACACATTCACACCTTAAGGCAATAAAGCATCTTCATTTCATCTACCAGCATGTTTTTAGAATGTGAATAGAAAACATATGGGACAAAACATGGGAACTGTAGACAGAAAGAACCGTGTCTGCTTACATTAGAGATCAGATCAGGACCCTCCTGCTGTTAGTTGATGTCACTGCAGCGCCGGTGTTCAGGAAAACTGTTACATAGGTCGCTGTGAGGCGCTTTATACTTTTGGCCTTTGATTTCACAGGCTGAACAATTAATGAATTAAACTGCTAATATCACTGTGATATACTAAAATTTATCTATCTAACAGTTTAAATTATGAATGTTTATATTTAATATTTAATAACATATTAGGTCAAGATTAAAGAAAGTCAAGATTTAAAAAAAATTATTAAGATTTGAAAACCAGAGTTAAACATTTAAAATTCCATAGAACTTGCATAATAATGAGAATAAATTATTCTGATGCTCAGCAGTAAGCTTGCTGTCCACTTTTTAAGTTTCCCACATGTTTCTACAGTCATTTATTTGATTAGTCCAACTATAAATATTCACTTTGTAGTTCTAAGGTTACGAACTGTAGTCCATCTGGTTCTCTACATACTTTGCTAGTCCCTTTACTCGGTTGTCTAATAAACAGGATGTCCACTGATCAAGTTTTATTAAGTTGGAGGATAAATCTCAGCATTGCAGTGACACTGATGTTGTGGTGGTATGTTAGAATGGTATGATTGGATCAGACACAGCTGTTCACACCTCCTTCCCACCTTATTGATATAAAGTCAGAGACTTGGAAGACACTGCTTACAGGAAGCTGGTGGCTGGACGAATTTCCAGCTCTAACACACGCACATATTAATGTGCATGTCCATGAAGGGCTTGAAATTACACAACATACAAGTAATACCTACATTGTGCTGGTCCAGTGGGGGTCATGAGAACAAAGTAAAGGGGATTAACAAAGTATGCAAAAAGTCTATTCCCCATATGTGCATCTATATGGTAGCACCTAATAAGATAAGATACAAGTTTATTGATCCCTTTGGGAGGATTCCCTTAGGGAAATTAAGAGAATTAAGATGACACACACATGACTTGGTCCTCCCAAGGTTTCTTCCTTAAAATAACAACATAACGGAGTTTTTTCTTGCCACTGTCGCTTCAACTTGCCCTTTGGGAGTTTAAAGGCTTTTAATTCTGTTAAGCTGCTTTGTGACAATGTACTGTTGTAAAACGTGCTATATAAATAAATAACTTGAACTTGAACACACACATTGAGTTTGGAATTTAGGAAGTGACAAAATGAAGAGGCAACTAGGTGTATATAAAAATATATTTTCAATTATATAAATATACAATAAGCTGAGAAACAACTCACATACCTGGTGAGAATATACGCTCAAAAAAAACACATCTGCTGATGTTACTCATTCATTATATTCTGCTAAATCCTCTACTGGGGTCGTGGGGGGGGGGTGTCCCCATGCCCATCCAACGTTTCGAGCACTAGGAGACTGTGCCTGGGCAGACACACACCCTCTACATAGGCCAATTTAGAGCATTAAAATGACCTTGACTCCATGTTTTTGGACCGTGGAAGGAAACCGGAGAAGGAGGAAGGAGAACCCTAGAATGGGATTTAAACCTGGAGGTGAATATGTTACAGATACTGCTAAACCATATTTACCTTGCTGTTCACCACCTCCTTCCCACTAGCAACCACAAGCAGTGTCCTGCTTGGCCACTCCTCTGGGATGGCCTGGCAGTTAAAATTTTGTTTAAAAATTTTCTGAGTTATTGAGGCCTGTCTTACACCCAATAGGTAGCTTTAAATTTGTTGGACTTCTTCCATGATAACCAAAACAAACTGAAACTGAGAAAAAGCCCCAGACCTCCACCACAAAGTACTGATTCCTAACCTGAACCTGACCTCAGATCGTGTTCAAATACAGACACTGTGACAGAGTTTAAACAGCCCTGCTTAAAGTCCATGTATTGCTGATTGTTTATGTTATAAAGTTAATATATCCTTATTAAGTAACATTTAAGGGCGGCACGGTGGCTTAGAAGTTAGCACGTCCGCCTCTCAGAGGTATGGATTCGAATCCCAATCTGGGTGGTGTTTGCATGTTGTCCGCGTGGGTTTCCTCCGGGTTCTCCAATTTCCTCCCACAGTCCAAAAACATGGATCAAGGTCAATTGAATTATACAAATTGCCCCATATAGAGTGTGTTTGTGTGTAAATGTGTGAGTGAGTGTGTGCCGAGCAATAGATCGGAGCCCTGTCCTGGCTGTATCTGCACAGCGACCAAAACATTCTCCCCTGGATGAGCATGGGGAACCCCCTGTGACCCTAGTGGAGGATAAAAGTGGAAGATGATGGATGGATGGAAGTAACATTAAAAACTTCTTACTTTTATTTTTTTCAATCTAATAAACTCAGCTAATTATTAATAACTGCTTTACAACATGTACATCTATAGTGATTTATTAGCCAACTATGCTTGCACACACAGAGGAATTTGTTCTCATATTTAACGCATCCATGCAGTAAAGCACACACATATACACACTGGTGAAGTGAGAGCACAAGCCTGGAGCAGTGGGCAGCCTTGTATAGGGCACCCAAGGAGCAATTAGGGTTCGATGTTTTGCTCAAGGGCAAAGGGCACTTCAACGATAGTTTTTAGTGTGACCAGGAATCGAATCAGGAACCTTCAGGTCACAAGGCTGGTTCCTTAACTAGAAGTCTACGACTGCCTCTTTATTATGACTTTAATTATTTAGGAGATGCTTTTAGCCAAATCGACTCACAAATGAAATAACGACACAAATCGGTAGTTAAAGAAAAACTAGCTACACTGTAGTATAATCAAACCTGATCATTATCTGATCTGAACAGAAGTGTTTGTGGAAGAGATGTGTTTTAAGAGTGTGTAGAAATGTATAGGGCGGCACGGTGGCTTAGTGGTTAGCACGTTCGCCTCTCAGCACTAGGGATTCTCGGTTCGAATCCTAATCTGGGTGGAGTTTCCATGTTCTCCCCATGTCCGTGTGGGTTTCCTCCGGGTTCTCAGGTTTATTCCAACAGTCCAAAAACATGGATAAAGGTCAATTGAATTCTCCAAATGACCCCATGTATAGTGTATATAGAGTGTGTTTGTGTGCAAGTGTGTGACCTGTGATATATTGATATCACTGGTCACCCCCCCCCCACCCTGGAACTTAACTAGGGGTGGCTTCCACTATCTTGCTGTTTACACTGAGCTGCTGTTTTTCTTCCTCAAGGATAAAACTGTAAATGTGTAAAAGGTCAAACTTCTTGCAGCAAGCCAAATATCTAATGTTGTAACTTCCATATCAGTATGAAGTTAATGTCATGATTTGTAAATATACGAGCGTTCTGTAATACCAGCAGAGTTCTTAATTCAGATGTGCAGGGACATCATTATGCAATGTGCTGAAGCAGGTGGCACATGTGACTGTACACACTCTGAGCAGTGACTCAGTTCTCGTCGTGCGTCGCCACCTGTGTTTCTGAATGAGACGTGTTGGTTATGAGCTCATAACTTTAGCACCAATCCTCTGGAGTGTCTGGACATCTTGACCTCCTCCTTAGTTTTTGGAGACTTCTTGATTCATTCAGATCTTCACTACAGGCAAACATGGTAAAACACAACATGCTGATGGCGGTAGATACTTGGAAATGGAGCTTATTTGCACAGGTCAATTTTTAAATCAAAATCTTGGCAATGGGTGGCTTAGTGTTTAGCACGTCCGCCTCTCAGCGCTAGGGATTCCCGGTTCGAATCCCAATCTGGGTGGAGTTTCCATGTTCTCCCCGTGGGTTTCCTCCCACAGTTCAAAAACATGGATCAAGGTCAATTGAATTCTCCAAATTGCCCCATATAGTGACTGCCTGGTGAGTGAGTGTGTGCCCAGCAATAGATTGGCACCCTGTCCTGGGTGTATCTTCCCAGCACCCGAAATGTTGTCCCCTGAATGGGCATGGGGAACACCCCCCACCCCCCAACTCAAATAGAGGATAAAGCGGAAGATAATGGATGGATGGAAATCTTGGCAATCCTTATGAATTTTAATAAAAAATTTATTTTTATATAATAAAAACTAATTAATTAACATGCTGGTATGGTATTAATAATTAAATTAAAAAGATTTTAGTTGTGGGGTTAAAACTTATTTAACTAGTTATTTAGCTCAATGTAATATAAAGCACAGTGGCACATAGGCTTTGTTGTTAAAATGTTCGCCTTTCAGCGCTGAAGATTCAGGTTCGAATCCCAATTTAGTTGGAGTTTCCACATTCTTATCCTGTCCACGTGGGTTTCCTCCCACAGTCCAAAAACATGGATTCAAGGTAAAGTGAATGCTCTAAATTGCCCCATATAGTGTGTTTGTGTACGTCTGTGTTAGTGAGTGCCCAGCGATAAATTGGTACCCTGTCCTGGGTGTCTATTAAACCGATGGTCCCAGTTGTTACAAGTTTAACTGAACCGAAGGCCACACGTCCTGTGAAATGCTAAAAAACGCTCCTTTAGTTACACCCCCTTTAATAGAACACTAATACCAAATTAACAGCAACCAACAAAAACACTCGATATAATGTAATTAACACAACCTCTACATTTAACAAAACTCACCTCCCATTAATTTCAAGGACCACACCTCCCTACAGTAACATCTACAGTATCCACATTTCTATTAAAATAAGTGCACAGTGGCCACACCCCTTTAATAAAACTCCTTTTAATGATGTCTACAGAATTCGCATCTCTCTGTAATAAACATTACAACAAAATGGCCATACCGCCATTTATTTAAATTCATGTTTTAATAATCTAATAAACGATGGTTTTAATCAAACAGTGGCCACGCCTTTCAGTAATAAACTTCACAGCAAATGGGTTTTCTTCACACGTGTTCAAGACAAATAATTTTCTTTAAATTAAGCAATTTTTGTGATTTCATTAATAAAAAGTCCAGCATATTGGAAGTTTAAAGGTTGTTGCTTAAACATTGTTTTGTAAATAAGAATTTTCCATTCACTAAACATCACAACAAATTTTCTATGGATTAAAGAACTACACAGATTCACATTACATTGTCTTCATAATCCCTTTGATTTATTTAACAAGAATTTAGTTGTCACATGAAAAATCTGCTTTATTGCCAAGACTGAACAAACTGTTTTTGAATATACATGTTCAGTACAGGAGACATGAGATGAGCTTTAGAAGTGAAGCAAAAAGCTAAATTCATTAACATACCTGACGTCGAGCTACTTTATCTGAAGACATGCCAAAAACCTGCATGCCCTGAGAGAGTGACGGCTCTGCCTGTGTCTTATGTCTATATCTAAATGCATGCAACAGAAAGTCTTGGTGAGAAATTCAACTCACATGCTCTAAAGAAATGAAAAGCTGATAACTCATTAAGAT
This sequence comes from Corydoras sp. C115, assembly GCA_019802505.1. Taxonomy (NCBI): domain Eukaryota; kingdom Metazoa; phylum Chordata; class Actinopteri; order Siluriformes; family Callichthyidae; genus Corydoras; species Corydoras sp. C115. Next base: position 8,262,197 of record JAFMOC010000003.1, read on the forward strand.
AACATTTAAAATGGATATAAAAAAAACTAAACAGTACTATGATTAACAGCATGAGCAGGTGAGTCAGATCCATCATGGTGATATGAACTGAATCATAAAATAAAACACACCCGCACACACACACTCTCTCTCACACATGTACACAAAGCCAGCATACAACTTCTCATACAATGTTAGAGATCTATAAATGATAGGATGTATTCATTCATTTGCTGGAAGTGATTTTTTTTTAAAAATCATAAGAAAATGGTAACAAATTGTTTTAAAAGAAAAAAATAATAATGGAAGTATATAAACAGGACATTTAATGGCACATTCACAATGAAGTGTGAGGTGGGAATGAAATCTTATTTGCTTAATCATAATGCAAAACCATATATTAGTTCACAGTGGCTTGTATGAGTACCTGGAAACCAAAATTAATTTGCACCATAACTGAAGCGTGGTGGGGCGCTTCTGCTGATAGTTCCCTGTATTACCTGGAGAGATAAACAACTACAAACCACCAATTAATGAAATGGAGGCTGAAATATGCATCCTGAAGTTTTCAAGGCCAGCTCGTTTTGGGGGAAGCAATCTTCCTTAGGTGGCGTGAAAAAAGCTGATGCAACACAAACAACGGAAGGCAAAAAAAAAAAGGAAAAAATAAAAAGCCCTAAACTGTCGACAGCTTCAATCGAGTGTTTATACAACCACCATGCCACAGAAAAAACAACTGTGAAGCTCTGATAAATGAACACCAAATAGCACGAGTCTGGGTGGCACAGACGAAGCTCATTTCTTTGCTTGCTTGGTGACCATGTTCCGCGGTGGAGTCACTGGACGGCTTGAGTTTGGCTTCTTTTTCTCTGCTGGTTTTAAAATCTACAAAAATATAAATATAGTATATATAATATATATACAGTCTGTATCATATGTACAGAAGAAACCTTATGTCCCAATTCTATGTGAATCAATGCATTAAAGCAACATGATAAAATGGGTAGTTCCGGTCCTTAAATTTGATTGTTTTATCGGTTGTCCAGCAGTGACATTTTTGACAATAGCAAACAAATCTGACCGCTTCACACTCTTATCAATGCATGATATACATTATTTTAAAATCATGTGCCATAAATGAAAATACAGATAAATATAAACAGCGAGCAGGGCAGCACGGTGGCTTAGTGGTTAGCACTTTCGCCTCTCAGCACTAGGGATTCCCGGTTTGAATCCCCATCTGGGTGGAGTTTCCATGTTCTCTGTGTGTCCGTGTGGGTTTCCTCCGGGTTCTCCGGTTTCCTCCCACAGTCCAAAAACATGGATCAAGTCAATTGAGTTCTCCAAATTGCCCAATATAGAGTGTGTATGCGTGCATGACTGTGTGAGTGAGTGTGTGCCCAGTGATAGATTGGCGCCCTGTCCTGGGTGTATCTGCCCAGCGCCCGAAACTTTCTCCCCTGGATGGACATGGGGAACCCCCCCACGATCCTTATATAGGATAAAGTGGAAGACAATGGATGGATAAACAGCGAGCCAATTCCTGATTAGCACTAAGCCTAGTGCACCTGTTTTTTATAAATAGTGTACTGCAATATGACCCTAGATGGCAATTTTTCTTGTTCATTTCAAAAACCAGACTACATTAACTCACAGACCAGTCTATGAACAATTTTGTTAATTAACAATTAATCAAACCAAATTTTTAATATAGTTTGATTGCACCATTTTAGAAAAGCAATAAGGCATGAGAGGTTGTGAATTATTATGAATAAATCACAGGACAGAGGTGTAACGTAATGCTGCCTTTCGTCATACCCAACACCTCTTTCTCTTGATTTATTCACAATAATGCACAACGTCTCATGCCTTGATGCTTCATCATGTAACATTTCTACATTAAAGAGATGGTTTAAAGGTCATGACACACTAACTTGTAATATCAATTATTTTTTAAAACCTTTTTTGATAAGGTGTATTAGTTGTCAGAAATAGAACTAGAATCTCATATAGTAAGTAGACAAACTACTTATAAAAGTTTATGTTGATTTCCCAGGATGAAAACAAACCTGAAATGAGCACATGAGCGTCTCATCCACGCTCATCATGGCGCCAGCGTTGTCAAATTCACCACAGTAGTTTGGAGCAGAGAAAAGCGTCACCAGCTGCCTTTTGGCAAAAAACTCATAGCCATCCTCCACCACCTAGCAGGAGAGGGGCAAATAAATATGGCTCAAAAATGACATGGAAATTAAGTAGCATGAATAAAATATAACATGAGGAACCATCCATCATCAGATTAAATATGCTTTATAGACAATACATTGTTTTACGTTTAAATAAATTCAGTTTATTCAAATTAGTCCATATGCATCTGTGATGTAATGAGAGGAAACATGGTAATAATATTAACACAAATACTGTAAAGCAACAGTACTGCTCAATATGCAACATGCCACCCTTCACTGAGCATTAGGAATTCCCATCCATTTCCACTTTGAGTCACTGTAGATTGTTAAAAAGGCATGGTAGCTCAGTGAATAGGGCATTGGGCTATCAATCTGAAGGTTGGGGGTTCAAATGCCAGGTCCACTGAAGTTACCAATGTGAGTCCTTGAGCAAGACCCTTAACCCTCATTGCTCCAGGGATGTTGTGATTAACCCTGTGCTCACCTTGTAAGTCGCTTTGGATAATAGCATCTGCTTAATGACCAAATGTAAATGTAAAAAAACAAAATGAAGTGACAGGTAAACTGAGCAGACATTGAATCATATTAAACATATTTTAAGCGCAGAACTGTCTTCATGGCGTAGATGGATTTGGATCCCTGTGAATACATAGAGAAAACATCATTAAGGATTACTTGGACTGCTGATTTACAGTGTTCCCCCTTTACACATGGATGTGCTGGGAACATGTGATGTGTTTGTGATCAAATGTTTTAGGTGTCTCAGCATCACAGAGCTTCAACAGGGATTGATCAGGCCCCAACTTGCATCTCAACAGAAAACCACAAATCACCCCTACTGAACCAAAGCCACCTTGTGGGTATCTTCACGGCTTCAGCTGCAGATTGTATGAGCGGCTTGCAAATCCCCTGCAGCCTAACCCTATGGGGTCAGAGGAGCAAATTTTAACCTGCAGCAGTTCCTGGTACTGGGCATGCTTCCTCAATCCGTCTTCCCAGGGCACTGAACTTCCAGTACAATCAGATGCTATAATGCCTCAGAGGCAATGATTATGACTGACTGTTTTTGCTATGTACTGAGGGAACTCAGCTGCCTTTCCATATCAACCTGGAGTAGTCAGTCAGATACTGCTTAAAAGAAAGCCCTGTAGCTGTTGTTCTGTTTTGTGTCTGTGATTTGTTACCACACTACACGTACTGAAACTTTACTGAAATTTTTTTTACCTACAGATTACATTTGACACCTAAATATCAGATGTGATAACATATACAGTGGTGTGAAAAGTGTTTGCCCCCTTCCTCATTTCCTGTTTTTTTTTTCCTGTTTGTCACACTTAAGTGTTTTGGAACATCAAACCAATTTAAACAATAGTCAAGGACAACACAAGTAAACACAAAATGCAATTTGTAAATGAAGGTGTTTATTATTAAAGGAGAAAAAAATCCAAACCATCATGGCTCTGTGTGAAAAAGTGATTGCCCCCCTAAACCCAATAACTGGTTGGGCCACCCTTAGCAGCAACAACTGCAAACAAGCGTTTGCGATAACTTGCAATGAGTCTTTTACAGCGTTCTAGAGGAATTTTGGCCCACTCATCTTTGCAGAATTGTTCTAATTCAGTTACATTAGAGGGTTTTCGAGCATGAACGGCCTTTTTAAGGTCATACCACAACATCTCAATAGGATTCAGGTCAGGACTTTGACTAGGCCACTCCAAAGTCTTCATTTTGTTTTTCTTCAGCCATTCAGAGGTGGACTTGCTGGTGTGTTTTGGATCATTGACCTGCTGCAGAACCCAAGTTCGTTTCAGCTTGAGTTCACGAACAGATGGTCGGACATTCTCCTTTAGGATCTTTTGGTAGACAGCAGAATTCATAGTTCCATTTATCACAGCAAGTCTTCCAGGTCCTGCCGCAGCAAAACAGCCCCAGACCATCACACTACCACCACCATATTTTACTGTTGGTATAATGTTCTTTTTCTGAAATGCAGTGTTCCTTTTACGCCAGATGTAAGGTGACACACACCTTCCAAAGAGTTCCACTTTTGTCTCATCGGTCCACAGAATGTTTTCCCAAAAGTGTTGGGGATCATCAAGATGTGTTTTGGAAAAATTGAGACGAGCTTTAATGTTCTTTTTGCTCAGCAGTGGTTTTCTTCTTGGAACTCTGCCATGCAGGCCATTTTTGCCCAGTCTTTTTCTGATGGTGGAGGCATGAACGCTGACCTTAACTGAGGCAAGTGAGGCCTGCAGTTCTTTGGACGTTGTTGTGGGGTCTTTTGTGACCTCTTGGATGAGTCGTCGCTGCGCTCTTGGGGTAATTTTGGGCGGCCGGCCACTCCTGGGAAGGTTCACCACTGTTCCATGTCTTCGCCATTTGTGGATAATGGCCCTCACTGTGGTTCGCTGGATTTCCAAAGCTTTGGAAATGGCTTTATAACCCTTTCCAGACTGATAGATCTCAATTCCTTTATTTCTCAATTGTTCCTGAATTTCTTTGGATCTCGGCATGATGTGTAGCTTTTAAGGATCTTTCGGTGGACTTAGTCAGACAGCTCCTATTTAAGTGATGTCTTGATTGAGAACAGGTGTGGCAATAATCAGGCCTGGGTGTGGCTAGAGAAATTGAACTCAGGTGTTAAAAACCACAGTTATAGTATGTTTTAACAAGGGGGCAATCACTTTTTCACACAGGGCCATGATGGTTTGGATTTTTTTTCTCCTTTAATAATAAACACCTTCATTTACAAATTGCATTTTGTGTTTACTTGTGTTGTCCTTGACTATTGTTTAAATTGGTTTGATGTTCCGAAACACTTAAGTGTGACAAACATGCAAAAAAACAGGAAATGAGGAAGGGGGCAAACACTTTTTCACACCACTGTAGGTTGCAACAAACACCTTAAAAAAAACCTGGCGAGACCAATAAGCACTGCATCACCAAGCAAAACAACTAACTGCTGTACAGGAGGAATCTCAAGAAAAGCTCTGTTTTAATAAAATACAGATCAGGCCAAGAAATGCTCAATGTTATAGGATTGATGCAAAAGTAGAATGTAGTGACTTTTCAGCCACTAAGCTATCTTTCAGAGTGCAACTGCTGACTTAAACATTCACATGAACATCTGTTTTAATGGTAAAGTTCTTCAGCTGGAGCAAATCCTGCTGTTTCTCACAGTAACTCTGTAAGCATGTTGAAAAATGGTATCATGGTTGAGCTAATTTCCAAGCACAAGGCCACTGGGGGTTTACTGAACGTAAAAGACAAACTTGCACTTAGCCACTGAGCAAGGAGAAAAAAAAGCACACTCATAAAACTATGGGACGCACTGAAAATTATTCAGGTGGAGTTCAAAGGCTGGGATTTATGAAGTTTGCACACGCAGCCAAATCACATGACAAAACATTTCTTTTTGTGTAACACTTTGGGATATGTGTACACAATTCATGGTACTGAGCAGAACAGTATTGTACTTAAAGCTTTTTTAAATAGATTGTTTTCTGTAGTTTGGCCACTAAATGACAGTCTTTCATTGTCAGAGAAACCAGAATCCTGTTACTCACCAATCAGTGTTTACTTTAAAACACAGACTAGATTATGTTGCAGAACACCAATTTTGCTTTTAATAAATGCATTTATGAAACAACCATGTTTTTTATTATAGTGTTTGTAACTGTTTTATAAAAGCAAAAAAGCATCGGAGGTTGTGCATTACTGTGAATAAATCAAGAAAAACGTGTAACGGCACTCTGCTTGGTGTTGAGCCTAATAACACCGCTTTCCTGTACTTTATTCACAATAATGCATGCCCTCTTGTACCTTATTTCTTTAATATAACACATCTTAAGAATTTATGCTTCATCCGACATGATCTTTTATCCATATATTGTAAGATTCCCTCTAAAAAAAGTGCAAGTTTATTTTTACTCAGAAGTTTAAAATCAGATTATATTTTAATTAATTAATGTGTTTTGACAGTAAAACTATTTTAATTTAAAAAACCTCAACTGGTCCACCTTAAATTAGTAAATAATAATATAATTATGGTTCATTATCAGAGGAGGCAGTTGGGAGGATAGAAAATTACTTTAAAATAATTTGTTAAAATCTCTCTTAATTTCATTTTCCTAAACAATGTCAAAATTAAACCGCTTTAGAAAAATAAAGGACAAAAAAAAAACTATAATCGCTCACAACCCATATGCACAGATTTGCCTGCAATTAGAGAACATGCTAAAGATGAATTAAACCCCATAAACCATGAAGGTAAACTGTGGTGTTTACACATCGACAGATATACCTCAAATAAAACAAGACTAATGTGACTTCTGCTAGGTCAATATTCAGACCTTAGACAATATATTTAAAGTGTCAAACATTATGACAGTCAGTATGGCCAAGTAAATTGTCAAAAAACATGATAGAATTGTAATAATTTTATCCTTGCTTTTTTATTTTTTTTACTTTGACAGTATGATGGCAACCCTTCTACAAGAAAAGCTTATTACAATACCCCTCGACCTAAAGTATACCAAATTACATGAACATAACAAAGCTCTATGATTCTACAGTGGTTTGTTGGAAGGACAGTCTAGGCAAAAACCATTTGGACACTTGGAGATACCCAAAATGTGCCAAATGTGTTTCTTACACATAAATTGTAATCTGGCTACAAAATACTACTTATTTTATTGCAGGAGGGTATAAGTATACATTGCAGCCTTTGGACATGATAGTTACCAAGTGTCCCATCAGATTCTCTGTTTCTGCACAGAGGAAAATCAATAACAACTTTTTTATAGCAATATGTTAACAAATAGAGGCATTCTATTATGTATATGCCATTAAACATAAGCACGACAATATACCAACAAAAATATAGTAAAAATTTAATTAAAAGAGGAGTGCAAAATGTGTAATAAAAATATAATGAATAAAAAAAACTAGCTGGCAGGAAATCTGTCATCTGCATCAACACGGGTGATAAAAAAAATAATAATTCAGGTTGCTGTGGACATACTCATGTGGACATAATAATGGCATTAACTTTATTTTTATGTAAAAATTATAAAACTACAATAAATTCATATCAATCGGTTTGAATCCAAAACTATGCACAATTCACAAACCGGAGGATGATTAAAACAAATAAATGGGGAGATTTTCATTCACACATTATGTACTGTATCTATTATGTTCTAATGCAGGGGTGCCCACATTTTCTGGCCCGAGATCTACTTTTCCATTGGACAAGTCATCGAGATCTACCAGGGTTAATCCTTTTTTTAGGCTTTTATATTGAAACCTGTTTACACACATCATGTTAGTATTGTCGAATCAGCATAGAAAAGATGGCTTCAGATTGCCTTTTTCTCATTAATTGCTCTTTTATTAAAAACATTGCAGCAAATAGGCGTGCCACTTAGTGGCTTAGTGGTTAGCATGTTTGCCTTTCAGCGCTAGCGAATCCCGGTTCGAATCCCAATCTGGGTGGAGTTTCCATGTTCTCCCCGTGTCCGTGTATGTTTCCTCCAGGTTCTCCAGTTTCCTCCCACAGTCCAAAAACATAGTCATGGATCGAGGTCAATTAAATTCTCCAAATTGTCCCATATAGAGTGTGTTTGTGCCCAGTGATAGATTGGTGTCCTGTCCTGGGTGTATCTGCCCAGCACCCGAAACGTTCTCCCCTGGATGTGCATGGGGAACCCCACCACGACCCTAGTAGAGGATAAAGCGGAAGATAATGGATAGATGGACATTCCAGCAAATAGCATGGAGAAAACTTGATTTTAGTATACCCAAACAACCAAACACACATTATACAGCACAAATGTAAAAACAATCACTGTAACTTGCATTTCCCCAAACAGAACATGAACATTAATAAAAGCAAATGCATTTTGAGTTTGACAATGTAAAAAAAAAAAAATATTCATCCTCCCACTCTAAAGGAAAGTGCTATTTTAATTATTTTGGGGGCAAAGTCCTTCACTCGTCTTGTCAGTCAAATAAAGTGTAAAAACACTAAACAGAAATGTAATGTAATGTAAGGTAAATCTAATGTAGATGATTCGAGAGGCAGTGCTTCGGATTTAGGCACGGAGGCGTGGCCACATGCCGGTTTTGGGAACAGCGAGAGTGACCGGGGGGGGGGGGGGGGGGGGGGGGGGGGGGTGGATTGGGGGGCAGACTGCTCACGATTTAGAATGAATCACATCGTGTGTGTTAAAATATATTATTGCTTCCGATACTGTGCTGTAAAAAAAGTGCTGATACGTGATAAACGCTTTTTTCAAATCTCGATCGCGACCAACCCGACACCCCTGCGATCGATGTAATGGGTACCACTGTTCTAATGAAACTTAAAAGGGCATAATAAATTCAATCATTCATTATCTTCCGCTTTATCCTATATTAGGGTCGCGGGGGGGGTTCCCCATGCCTATCCAGGGGAGAACGTTTCGGGCACTGAGCAGATACACCCACGACAGGGCGCCAATCTATCGCTGGGCACACACACTCACTCAAACACACTCTATATGGGGCAATTTAGAGAATTCAATTGACCGTGATCCATGTTTTTGGACTGTGGGAGGAAACCGGAGAACCCGGAGGAAACCCACGCGGATACAGGGAGAACATGGAAACTCCGGGAATCCCTAGCGCTGAGAGGCAAAGGTGCTAACCACTAAGCCACCGTGCCGCCTATGCATAATAAATTATTATTATTTTTTATAACAAACTCAAAGATCTCAATTAGATGCTTTACATTACTAGTAAAAATCTAAAAAGAGTACAGCGAAACACAGCGAAAAATGCAGTGAATAATTAAAATATATAACTTACTAATAGATTGGCGCAATACTTTTGACATTCTCCTCAAAGTCACGCATGAAGTGTCTGTACTATTAACTAACTCTGATTTCAAGTCTCTTCAAGGGCTTCCAAGGCGCTGTATTTTAATTTACCATGTCTAAATGACATTGAAATGATAAAACAAAGGCCACAACATGCAAAAAAACACAAGGATCCGTGCAAAAATACTAGAAACCAGTAGTGTGCTTCATGTCTATGCGCTGTGCCTTATGGCGTGCGCCATGCACTTAAACAGCCGAAGCGCGCAAGACCTTTCATGAAAGTACGTAAAACGTTAAAAGCTCCTCAAAAACACAGATCTCAATAGCATGTGAGGTATCGTTGGGAAGCTTGAGGATTTGTAAATCGGTGCGATATGCAACACAGACAAAATGGCGTCCAAACAACTAGAATCACAATACCAGGTTATTGAAAAGGACGTCTAAGAGCCTCATATGTCTCCAGTTCTGGTCAGATTTTATTACCGAAAGTCTCAAAATGCTCCTAATAAGGTAAGGAAACAGAATGATTTGATTTTGATGACAAAGAACGTGAATAAATGTCTGGTTCAATAAATGTCTGGTTTTATTTACAGTATGAGTTTAAGGCATCCAAGTAGCCCAAGGACAATTAAACACAAATCTCAAACACACTGATACAATATCACACTAATACAAAATACTAAATTACACAAATTTGAGTCACTCTAATATGTTAACTAATTCCCCTCTAAATGCAACTAATTCAACCTCACTCCCATAGTCTTCACTCATATTTTATCAAATAATTAAAACGTGAAGATTGATAATTAATTAGCACCATTGTGCACAAGTTGTACTGTATGTATTTATAAAGCACATTTAAACACTTATTAAGCTGTTTTGGGGAGGGGGGGGTGGGAGTTCAGTAAAATTATTCTATAGTGTAGTATTATATATAGTAATTTTATTCAAAATTACTAAGTTAATGGCGGCACGGTGGCTTAGTGGTTAGCATGTTCGCCTCTCAGCACAAGGAATCCCCGGTTCGAATCCCCATCTGGGTGGAGTTTCCATGTTCTCCCCGTGTCTGCGTGGGTTTCCTCGGGGTTCTCCGGTTTCCTCCCACAGTCCAAAAACATGGATCAAATCAATTGAGTTCTCCAAATTGCCCCATATAGAGTGTGTATGTGTGCGTGTCTGTGTGAGTGAGTGTGTGCCAAGCGATAGATTGCCGCCCTGTTCTGGGTGTATCTGACCAGCGCCCGAAACTTTCTCCCCTGGATGGGCATGGGGAACCCCACTGTGACCTTAATATAGGATAAAGAGGAAGATAATGAATGAATGAATGAATGTATGTTTAAGTTAACATTTCCTGTAATGAATGAAAAGCACAAAATAACAACAAAGGTCAACTCCAAATAACACGATACTCAGTTGCCCTCAGTAATGAACCAAATATTGTCTGTTCTGTAGCCTATTGGAAAAAAAATAAAAAAATATGAACTAATTAACAACCAGCTATTGAAAAAAATACCTCTTGTATGAAATGTCAATTGGACAATGGGACATATCTGCCTGCTTTGCACCACGTGCACAAGGCTTACGGTTTGTCTCGACCTGGTCTGAAAGCAGGGAAACTCTTTTGTAAATCGTATTAAACGTAGACTTGCGCTTCGGTATGTTGCTTGCGGACTGACACGCAGCACCGTGCGCAGTGACCTAGTGCCGGGACATTTAATGCTCCAATGAAGATCATTTAAAAAAAAAAAACAGGAAATTTCCTCAAAAAACCCAGGGACGCCCGGGACAGGACGTGAAATACGGACATGTCCCAGGAAATACGGACGTTTTCGTTTAACGGACGTTAAGACACGTTCTCCATCACTGTTATTATCCAGTTACCAACCAAAAACAGCATGCAGCGTGCTCTCATAGTGTTACGTTGCACCGTTACGTTGATTCACTTCAAAACGAAAGAACCTCGGGATGTTGTAGTGATTTACTCTGGTGTTGAGCTTCATCCTCATCAGTGTTTAGTTTCAGGAGATGGATAATCACCGTGGTGCTCGGTGCAGCTCAATTCATTTTCGCAGATCTCGCATGTTCCACGTTCTTCATTTGTGTGATGGTGAAGCTCCCGCATTTTTGATTTCAATGGAAGTTTGTTTTCTGCGTTGGCTGTGTTTCATTTCTACGATTTATCAACTTGTTTTGCAGACTCCGCCTCATTCTGTTCAACCCGCTATTTCTTTCCAGCATTATTGAAGCGCTGCAGGTTACGACGCCACGAGTAACGTGGAAATCGCGCGACCCAACGAATCGATAATGGAAATTCCTTATCGATACTTCTCATAATCGATTTTTATCGATTTGTTGTTGCAGCCCTACTGTGTACCTTTAGTCGTATCATGATTGGTATCATTGGAAAGTGTAGTTTGACTAGTTTCATATAAAACCATATAAATACATTGACTAGTTTTATATAAATACCCGGAACCCGGAAGAGGTTAGCAGTATTTTTAATATACATCACACAAAGCAGATTTTCAGTCATTGTATATAGAGAGAACCCAACGGTAAGGTCAATATGAATTTGGAGCAAAAGGGTCAATGTACTTTAAAAGAATTAAATTGGGGTCATTTAGCAGACGCTTTTATCCAAAGCGACTTACAAGGTGAGCACAGGATTCATCACAACATCCCTGGAGCAATGAGGGTTAAGGGCCTTGCTCAAGGACCCACACTGGTAACTTCAGTGGACCTGGGATTTGAACCCCCAACCTTCACATTGATAACCCAACACCCTAACCACTGAGCTAACCCGCCCCTAACCACTGAGCTAACCCGCCCCGCCCCCGAATTACATTTAACTGTGAGATTTTTTGTTGAACATTGTAAAATAACCATAAAGCTGTCTGTCAGTGTTACCCTCTGCATTGTGGCATTAAAACCTCTGTGATGCCGAAGTATTCACTACAATAGAATTGCCAATTTGTGTTACTCTTGTGATGTCATTATATTCCAATCTGGCTGATGGAAAAGCCACTGAGGAGCTAAATTAACTTTACGCTATAAAAAAACATTTTGGCTTGAAAGTAAAGTTCTTTCTGCACTGTAGAAGTCTGGGGAACATGTTTGTACTGACCTGATGGGCTCTGCAGATCAGGTCCAGATCATGTTTGTGAAGAAACTTGGCCACGACCTCAGCACCAAATGTGAATGAGACACCCCGATCATTCTCACCCCAGCCTAGCACATCCTTATCTGGGTCAGACCAGAGCAGGTCACATAGCAAGCCCTGATCAGGAACATCTGTCGGTCTCATGATCCGCCGGATCTGTTCCATTGACTGCAGGTCAGGGGACAATCCTATTGTATAAAAAGAAATATTGGGTTTGTAAGTTAGTTTGGAAATTTACTTATTGATTAATTACTGCACAGAGATACTCTATACAGTACATCACTGCTCCTTGGACACATAAAAACATTAAAATGTTATAATATTATACAAATAATTGTATTAATGAGAGTAATAATTAGTGATCGACCGATATGGGTTTTATAATGGCCGATGCCGATATTTAGACGACAGCAGTGGTCGATGACCGATATATAAAGCTGATATTACCAGTTTTTATTGTAACTAATAAAGTACAATAATAATAATAAAGTATAATAATAATAATAATAATAATAATAATCAAGACACAAAAGTAATCAGACAGTTTATCACTGTCTACTCTACCTTTTGTAATTCAGAGTGTAATATTAAAAACATACAACTTTAAATTACACATTATTAATTAAAGTGTCAGTGTACCTAAACATAAGCAGATAGCATCTTTTTAGAATGAACATTTATTGATGAACATTGCACAATGCACACAGAACAACATTCAATGAACTTTTTGAACTAATGAGCCAATTTAGCTAATTTAGATAAATAAATAAAATATTAACAAAAATATTGTAGTTTGTAGTGTGAAAAAAGTACTTATTTGAATATCTCAAGAAAAAAATTAAATGAACTGAACTTTGAACTAGTTCAGAATTAAAATAGTGAACTTTGAACATGAAATGTTCACTTTGAGCATGTATGAACTGAACTTGAACTAGTTCAGAAAAGCTGTGAACTGGCACAAAACTGCCTGTAAGCTAGCGTTAGCTAGCCAGTTTAACAAAATCGCCCTAATTATACAAACAGTAAACACTGTATATATTACAAATAGCATCCTGGAACATTATTATAGCGTTAGCTAGCGCTAATTAGTATTAGTTGGCCAGTTTAGCTGTTCAAGTGGTTGCTAAGCTTACAGTTCCAAATAAAACTATTGGCATTTTCTCTCTAAATAACATAATCGCTCTAATTATGCAGACAGTACACACTTTATACATTACAAAAAGCAGACAGTACACACTTTATACATTACAAAGAGCAGCCAGTAACAAATACTGAGAGTTGAAAGAGAAACCGTTTTCTCTCTTGAGGTGTAGCACAGTTTCAAAACACCAAAGGTCCATTCCCTTGAGCATTGACTGACGTTTTGCCGGAAGACAACTAGGGGCCACTCTAAGCAAAAGTTAGATCAAATGACTGTATTCAGTCATTGAGCCAGAATGACAGAGCTGCCCACAGCGTTGCCCTGTAGGCATTGTTTAAATATCGGCCTTGTGTGCTCATATATCGGCCGATGCCGATTATCTAAAAGTGCCAAAAATCGGCCCCGATTTATCGGCCGGCCGATCAATCGGTCAATCACTAGTAATAATAGTATCAGGTTAACTCAATTTAACTTAAATATAAAGCTAAATTCTTTTTTATATTATTGTGTTCCATTGTCTTTATTTATTAACAGACAATAGTCCAAAATGCAGAAATAGTTTGAAAAGAAAAATAAGTGCACACTTATTATATCCATCCTCATGTCCTTCACTTATAAAATAGAAATCTCATAAAAATTGGTATTAGAAATAAAATTCATTCATTCATTCATTATCTTCCGCTTTATCCTATATTAGGGTCGCGGTGGGGTTCCCCATGCCCATCCAGGGGAGAACGTTTCGGGCGCCAATCTATCGCTGGGCACACACACTCACACAGACACACTCTATATGGGGCAATTTGGAGAACTCAATTGACTTGATCCATGTTTTTGGACTGTGGTAGGAAACCGGAGAACCTGGAGGAAACCCACGCAGACACGGGGAGAACATGGAAACTCCACCTAGATTCGAACCGGGAATCCCTAGTGCTGAGAGGCGAACGTGCTAACCACTAAGCCACCGTGCAGCCTAGAAATAAAACGACTAACAAAATACATTTTCGGGTATTGATTATTTATTTATAGTACTATCACCTTTATACTTAACATTTCTAATTCTGTATGTAAAAAGCCAAAATGTTGATAATCATCCTGCATTCAGGCAGCAATCATGGAGCAGCAGACACACATCAACTTTTATACCATTTTTAAAGAAAATAATTGACCGAACCTCAAACAAGACATTTGAGATGAAATAAGCTGAATATTGTGAAGTAGCAGTAGACGCTAACATGTTTACATAACATTAGGCTTCACATAATGTCACTCTGAACTCCTTTAAAACGTAAATAACCCACTACTTCAGCATCTTTCACTCCACATTCTGACATAACTATAGATAACCTCATCACAGAAACTTGTGCACTGGAGGACTTTGTTTAAGAGAACACACTACAAGTTCAAGCTTTAAACCAAGGAAAGACTTTTATACGAATATGAAAGTTTATTGCTTTTCAGAATATGTCTTTTTTTCAATCTTTATTTAGTCAAAGTCAAATTTATTTTCAAAACTGCAATATTTGCCGGACATGCACAGTAATGAAATTGAGTTTTTCTCAGACCCACAGTGCTGTAGTAAACATATTACACACATTATATAAACATTAACTACACCTTCAGCTTAGAATACGTTTACTTGTAACCTGAGTAAAGTAAAATGAGTAGAAGTAAAGTGATCTATGTTGTGGTTAAGATAAATGATTATGCGTTGTGCAAAAAAATAATAAAAATAAATAAATAAATAAAAAAGAAAGAAATACAGTAGTGCAAATTTTATTTATATTTTAACTTAAAATGATTTCAAAAGAACATGGGTCATTATTTTCACATATGGTGTTTTAAAGAAAATAATATACTATTTCTATCACTTAAATGTTAAATCACCAAATAAATGTGAAATACCCAATTGCATCATTGTACATTTTATATGCTTCAGTAACGTTGTAGATTTACGTTTCTGACAGTAGAGCAAGAAAATGACTGAACAGCTACTTCAAGTTATTTGCTGCTAAAGTTGATTCGACAAGCTATGAATTTATAGGGTGTAATTAGAATAAACACGAGGCTTTTCCATTCTGGTTTTAGTTTGGTTAATTAACTAATAACTTGGCAAATTTTGTCATTTGTTGTTTATCTGAGGCTGTTTTACCTTGTTTAAGACCTTCTGAGGATCAGATGTTTTTGTTTTGATGATATACAGTATCCTAAGGTTCAAAACTATCAAATTATAAAAAAATTAAGTTCTTAAGTACGTCATTTACATAAATGTATATGGGCAAATTATTAGACTGACACTGCTTCTTGATCAGTTTCATACAAAATAAAATTTTAAATCAGACTCTGTTCTGTGGCAATTGGAAGCTCTTATATATGACAGATGCTAGCATATGATGCATCACAGGACAGAAGGACAATTTTATCAAAATGTGAATCCACCATGTTTTAAGTGATGGTTTAAACATCTTTACACAACCTTGAACTATGTAAATAACACTACTTTTACTTAAGTGTTTTCGATTCTCTACCTCCCTCTTCTTCAACTTCATCATGTGGCATATGGCTTTCTCTGTGCTGTTCATTTCACCCTATAATTTCAGTTCACCCACTCGTCCTATAGTGGTACCTACCTCCATGGCAACAGAAGATTTTCTCATCCACGATGGCAGCAATGGGTAAGCAGTTGAAGCAGTCAGTGAATGTTTTCCACAGCTTTATGTTGTAGCGCCTTCGGCCTATATTAAAAAAACCAAGTGAAACCCTTAAAGTTTTATGAAAAGAACAAACAAAAATATCAAACACTGTTCTCTAATGTAACTGAAGTACTGTAAAGGGAGCTCTTCTCCAAGGAGACAAGACTGCAAACTAAAAATATTCCTTAACTCCCATATCACCTGTGATGCTTCTCTAATTTGCTCACACCCCAGACAAAAACTTTAAAATTCATCCCACACATTCATATATAAAAGTAGAGCTGCACACTGCTTCTCCTGGAGTTTCTGACTGTTGAAGAAGAAACATGAGTGAAGAAGAAAAAACAATCAGAGGACACTCACCTGCAGCTCTTTAAAAGTATTTATGAGCTACAATGTAAAAATATTTAAATGACCATAAGCCTGACATTGGATGAGTTTATTACAATCAATAAGATCTTGCATATAAAGTCCATAAATAAGCATAAGCAAATCTAAAATAAGGTTTTTTTTGTTCAGTTGGATGGATTTAATAATGTACACTTTTTCAGACATATTTAATTTTTTCCTGAGTGCAAGGAAATGCACATGGAGCTCCTTAAAATTAATTCATTTAAAAATGATATGCTTATGATTAATGAGAAAACGTGTAGACAGACAACAAAGCAGTTAACAATAAATGTACCACACACCTCTGACAAGTGTATTCTGTTTTGTTTTAAGTTGCACAGCAGTCTAATATTCAAACACATTATTGTGGAAACCCACTGGGCTGTACTACCAACTAGTTTGAACTGACTAGCAACGGAGGATTCCGCCATTCCAGCTTCCAGGTACCAGGTTGTGCATTTAGTTTTACATTTATATCTAAATAGAAATCAACTTTTGCCAAGGGTGCAAAATGTCTAGATGCATTTGAAATTATTTTATCCCAAATGAAACAAACCAGTACATTTTCAGGAGGGTTTATTATTAAATGATAAGTTCTGTTCTGATTGGCTAGTTTGCAGAAAGATATTATTTTGCAATTTCACACTAGCTTCAACACTTCTCCCACATCCCTTGAGTACTGAGCTTCCACTAAGGCAGATCATTGTCCTGTACACTGTACTTCTAGTGCAAATTAGTAATACAGTGTGGGCTACTCCAAGCACAAAAGCCTGCTTGAAGCACAGCAGATAGAATACTCTTTCAATTTTAAAACACCTGAATTCTTTCAAAATGTATTGTTAAAATTAAGAATAATTTTGTTGCAACTAAAGGTGAAGTTTCACCCGATTTTAAAATGTGACCAAGCTAATTCAAAAAAAAAAAAAAAATCTTACTACTCTTATTTATTAATCTTTAGTGTGGTGTCAATAATTGGAGTGAGTAATTGATTTATAAGAATATGTTATGAACTTGTTGGTGATACAATTAAGACGTTCTTATCTGACATCTATGACTTAGCAAGTTCCATAAAGCTCTTCTTCTAACTTGGATGCATTTTATGACAGAATCTAAGAGACAAATCTATTATTCTATAATAGCAATATAAAAAACGTAAAACTATAAACTTATAATAGCAATCAATATAAGAAAAATATTAGATGTGTGCAACGACTAAAAAAATATCAATGTGTTGTGTCAGAATCATAATTGCTGACAAAATACTAGTTTGGTTAATAAAGGTCTTTCACTTACACTCATCATAAAATCCATAGATGCGGTTAATGGAGGCGCATTCATGGTTTCCTCTGAGAAGGAAGAAATTCTCTGGGTATTTGATCTTATAAGCCAGCAGAAGACAGATAGTTTCCAGAGACTGTTTCCCCCGGTCCACATAGTCTCCCAGAAACAAGTAGTTGCTTTCAGGTGGATATCCTCCATACTCAAAGAGCCTTAACAAGTCATAGTACTGCCCATGGATGTCACCTGCAAACAGAAGCTATAGGTCACTGTATGGTATATGAACATGTAGTATAACAGAGTTAAAGTTGAAATTTAGCAGTGTCTGTTATTTTAACTTTACCACAGATCTTCAGAGGGGCCTCCAGCTCCAGCAGGATGGGTTGGCTGAGAAAGATCTCCCGAGATTTCAGACACAGACCACGGATCTCATTCTCCTGCAGTTGGACGTTTTTACCAGGTTTTGACCCCCTCACTGTAGGCAAACCACACATCAACAAATTTATTTATATTTAGATCTACTAACATTTTTGTTTCAGATTTTTTTGGTATTTTAGCATTTTTTTTCAGTTTAACAGCCATGTTAATATAGGTCACCGTAACATCTGCTATATGTATTGTTTAATAGGAAGACTGGTTTAGTGTTGGTAAACAAGACTGGTTGGAAGACTGGTTTCATGTTTTTTTGCCTGTGAAACCAATTTACTAATTCTAATGTCAAGTAATCATCAGTCTATAATGAACTTTGCCATCTGCAGGTTTGACGTTTACAGATGGGTTAACAAAACTCATTGCACTTCATGATTAAAGTTACACAGTTAGATAGATTTTGAACCTCTTTAGAAATCTCTAAAACAAAATAAAAAAAAGCAAAAGTTTAAGAAGACTGGACAAAAACAGACGAAATATCTAAAGTGTAAATATTTGTAAAAATGGTAACAAAAATGATAGATATTAAATTTAACAATAAGCAAATAATACAGTAAAGCACATTACGCATGATCAAGAAAAAAAATATCCTGCAATCAAGTGCTTTTAGTGCATTTTTATGCAACGGCATTTTTGTGCAAGCACAAATAGCCAGAAAAACAAAATAACCAGTGATTAATTTAAATACCATTACGTTGTGCTAAAAATTCAACCCACAACTAATCTTACACATTTGTAACCATGTACAAGCGTACATCTGGACGATTCCACTGGACCATTTAACACTGAAATAAAATGAACAAAAACTACTATAATTACTACTTAATTATAATTTAAGTCTTTTTTGAATTGTTTAAAATCTAACACAGTTGCACTTATTTTGGGTTCCTCAAAATAAGTAAAAAAAAAATGTAGGTCAAAACAGAGGGCATCCTTTCATATCACATTTTCACAAATATAAAAAGTTCATAAAAAGATTCAGATAAGTGGGCTAGAAAACCTTTTAGAGTAATGACGTAACCCGGATTTGAACCGGGATTCCCTAGTGCTGAGAGACGAACGTGCTAACCACTAAGTCACTGTGCCGCCCTGTATTAAAATCAAAGTAAAAAATAAAAATAAAATATATATATATATATATATATATATATATATATATATATATATATATATATATATATATATATATATATATATATATATAAATCAGTGTCCTTTAAAGTAGATATGTTAATATCTATTTGAAAGAAAACTAAGTTTTCCATGTCAGGACAAAGTAAAAAGAGATGTGTGCTGCCAGTGTATTATTTTTGTTCCATGAGAGTTGAGCCACTCTGTCAAATCCTACTTTTCTTATGAAGGTCCTCATGACTATGTTAAAGTTGCTCTTATGATAAATTAATTGTAACATTTTAATCATGATTAATTGCAAAAACGATTAATCATCCCATCAATATTGGTAATATTGTTTAAACATTTTGAATAAATTATTAATTAATTGTTTATTAATATGATCACAAAACCCTCTTAAATACACAACTCTTAATACTAAAAGAGTAAAAGACTAAAAATAAACCTATGGTTAAGGTAACACTGGTTAGAACTAAACTATGTAACTAAAATGAGGTCTTCTTAATATATATATATATATATATATATATATATATATATATATATATATATATATGTGTGTGTGTAAAATTTGATTTTTGGTACCCTCCTCCATTTGCCCTCAATGGTTTTGTGTCTTCTGTATTTGTTCTAATGTGCTTGATCAGTCTGCAGCTGTGACCTACTTGTAAAGCATCAATGTGACCTGTGCAGTGTGAGCTGACTCTCTCCTTAATTTACCGCATCATGCTGCAGTCCTTCCTACTTTTCAATGCATCGACTGCCGTTTTGTTTCACTCTGTCACTGGGGAGAAGTCAAACTGTATGTTTTACTGCTTACTAGCACTTTCTATTTTTACTCTCCAATGTATATAAGAGTTATTACACAAGAGATACTCTGCAGTTTAGGGATTATAATAACCAGGTGTTATTTTTCATATTTTTAAAGAGAAACTGGATTTCTGAATGTTGGGGTTAGTTGTTTATTAGAGTCAAAACTAAAAGAAATCATTAAAACCTGAGGACTAGTAA
This sequence comes from Corydoras sp. C115, assembly GCA_019802505.1. Classification (NCBI taxonomy): domain Eukaryota; kingdom Metazoa; phylum Chordata; class Actinopteri; order Siluriformes; family Callichthyidae; genus Corydoras; species Corydoras sp. C115. The sequence continues at coordinate 8,282,455 of JAFMOC010000003.1, forward strand.
AGGTAAAAATGGCTGCAACATGAAAATACAATTGTTTGCAGCAAAGTATACTTGTTTTCTGACAATTTTAGTAAATCTACTTTTTATCCATCTCAAGAGAAAGAGCTTATTGAGAACTATTAATGTTCTCTGGTGTTAAAAAAAGATTACAATTATATAATAGACTGCTTCACAAATTCTAAATGTCTTCTCTTATAGGAATTATCGACAAACAGCCAGCCATTGATAATGACTATGTGCACTGAATGACCAAAGATAAAATTTTTGTCAAAAAATTGTCAAATTTTTGAAATTAAATGTTCAAACCCTCATATTCCACAATTTATAACAATCGTGTATATGGAAGGGTTGAAATCATCTCACATGTCCCTGCAGTTGGGATGCATTAAATATTTGGGATACAAAAAGGCAACTTTCTGTGAATAAATATATTATTGTTTGGTATAATTTGTTTACCCTGTTAACTTTTTGTGGTTTAACATGTTATTTTCCATACTAAATGGATAAAGAAAAGTTCATGTATTTGAGCTGATCGTTATGCTTACTCCAAAAAGTGTCAAGAAAGGACTATGTGCTGTTATGTTTAAAAGCCATTTGGGTCATATTTTAAAATAAAGCAAAGATCTTCCATTTCCATAAATGAGAATTGCATATCAAAGTAATTTAACATAGATCTCAAATTCCCCAAAGAAATCTTGACCTCACTTGACCTACAAAGTCGGAAGGATGCTAGAAGTGTTCCTTTAATACTATAGAATAAACCTTTCCTTTTATTTTAACTGTGGTCTTGTACAAATCCTAAAAAACATGAAGCTTTGATCATAGACAACATATACAGTTAAGGACCATTTGTACTGTCTCCACAAGAAGATTATTTTCCTGGAAAATAAACTGGACATTTCACAACAAGTACAAAGAAGTCCTGCAGATCTGTGTCTTCAAAATGGAATCAGCATCTGATATTGGTTCATTTCAGGGTTGTGTGAAGATTTACATTTTAAAAACACCAACACATCTTGGATGTCACAAAGTTTGTTGTGTATTCTAAAACAGGATAAATTTAGCAGCAACATCAACATAACAGTATCCTAAGAGAATATATTTTACAGTAAACTTTTATTTAAATCTTTTAAAATGAGGCTTATAAACAAGTCCTAAACATACCCAAAGGTTCAAACTGAATGCTCATGCCAACAAACTAAATAAAAATCTCTTTCCTTTATTTAACTAATCTATCTAAAAAAATCTATTGGGGCAGACATTGTGGCACTGAACTAATTTTGAACCTGCATTCTTAACATCGTGATAACAGTCTTTGAGCTGATGTTAGAAAGTCTGAAATGCTCCAGTCCTAAACAAAGATAGATATTTTAAGTTTAAGTGTTCTGCAGTGCAATAACGATAAAAAAAGAGACCTCAGTTACCAAAGAAATCATTTCAGTTGAGAATAGTAGGTTGAACAGGTCAAACCTGGCTTCACTAAAATGCTCGATGTGAGAAAAAAACTTAGGAATCCTGCAATAAGGAATGCAGTTCATACAAAAACAAACAAAAAAAGAAATTATAAATAAATCACTTGCTGGCACTTGATGTGGATTTTTAAAATGGTGCCAGGTCTCTCATGCAAAGATGAGACTTGAATGTTATGTGAAGGTGTAATGTGTTATTTTTCAGCACCATATTCTCACAATGCGAAAAAGCACAAATCCCAGTTTGGTATACAAACCACTAATTCAAATCCTTAAACACAAACTCTTTGGCCAAAAATGTATCAGGTCCTAAATTATCCAGGTTTTATTCTCAATCAAGAGTCACAGCTCTCTGTTAGCTACTTTACCAGCTACTGTTTAGTAACTAAACACGACTTACTAAATACTATCAGTGTTATTAGTAGATGTAATGTTGTTATTAACATATTCAATGTTAGGCTTTAAAAATGAAACATTTATCAATGCATTCTTACCGAATATTTTAAGCCTCACATTACTCAGCTGATTTGGGGTTTACATTACGTTCTAAGACACAAAGATATAACTTATGAGAAACAAGTTCTTAGGCTGAAGTACCAATTTATTATCCTTAAGAAACTTTTAGGTGGTTTAAGAATTTGTTAACCCAGCCTGGTTGAGGTTGAAAATGCTTTGTCTGCACAGGTGTAAGTTTAAAGTTGTTTCTTGTGTATGTGGACATTAGTGTTGAAGGGCTTGTGTCAGGTGTGGGTTTCCAGGCCACCTTTTTACTTTATCTGTCTGAATGAAAACATTACAACAAAGCACTGTTTAATAATGCCTTGATTTAGGAACACACACAATAAAATTACACGTTTTATATTCATCCTTAGGTCAAGCAGTAGAAAGGCCAATCTGAGGTCATGCCTCAAGCCTAACTGATGATTAAGCTTTGAAAGTTTTATGTGATAATAATAATAAATGAAACCAAATTATGTGATTGTGCTTTTGTCCATCTAGTTCTTTCTAAATTAACCCACAGAATCAAAAGTTTTCTTTCCCATTTTGTAATAATTATTTCACTACTGAGGAGTACATACATTAATTAATACTATTTTTATTTTCAGGGCCACGAAAGCAGCACAGGTATTATTTGGGTGAACTATGATCATCCCCAGCTTTACAATTGATACAGTATTGTGTTAGTGTGTGTTGTGCTCATAACGTAAATCAGACTGACAAATCATTACTGGACTGTGACAGTATAATTCACTAACCAAAAATGTCCAGCTACCAGCATCCTCCAGAAAGCATCATGGATATGCTTTGTGTAAACACTAACAAATTGTGTAGTGACAAATGAAGTACTGTTTCTGATTTGACATCCACAAGGCAGAGCAATAAAAGTGGACAGTATGCGCAGTAAGTAGACACAGTGTTTAAAAACTACAGTAGCAGTGCTATGTGTAATCCACTTGTACCGACCAACACATAGACACACCAGCATCATTGACACAAGAGCATCATCACCACATCACTGAGAATCATCAATCCATAGCACCCATTATTTGGGGTCCTGATCACTAAAGAACAGAGTAAAGCAGACTTAAAAAGCATGTGGAGAAACAGGTGGACTATGGTGTGTAACTGTTAAACAACAAAATGCATCTATATGGTTAAGTGAAACACATGGTGCTGGTTCATTCTTTGTAGAAATGCACAGATTAATTGATGTTCAACTTCAAGTGTGTATAAAGTCATGGTGTAAAGTTTTCTGTAAATGTTGCACAACATATTGTAAATTACTTTTTTTTTTACATGGCTTAGCAAACCTATATTGTGCTACAGTCGTGTGGAATTACACGCCGTATGGAAATTAGTGTTAGACAGCCAGACAGATAAGTTACACAGCCTTATTTAAATTACGTATTCTTCAATTTATAATGTGCAAATGAGGTACAAAAACAGTGAAAGATTTTTTAAATCTTTCTTTGTGTAAAAACTTTGGTTTTCAGGAGCTGCGTTGTGTTAATCATCTTCTGAACTTAAATGATACTTAAGAGCAACTTATAATTTCTTTACTATTACTATAAACAAATATGCACATTAAGTAAAAACTGGTGCTTTGCCTAGAGTATTATTCAAGCCGACGATTGGCAGCATGGATAAACATTGTTCAACCAAAGACTAAAACAAAGACTAAAACTAAATCTCTGGCGGCTGGTAGCAGCTTCGGCGGCTAAGCTAACGCTAGTTTGGCTAATTAAAGGTAGCTAAAAAACAAACAGAAGAAAACAACTTAAAATTAGCTTTATTTATACAAACAGAAAAAATTGCCGTTTTGAAGTCGTATATCCAACGCTTTTATTATAACATTAAACAAAAAAAATCAAGTTTTCATCGTTACCTTCAAGCAGGCGCTGAATGATGCTGTCTATGTTCAGCTTATCGATGTCGGCCATACCTCACAAAACGAAGACCGAAAATTAAAAATACTGCCTATACTTTAGCTAAAATAAAGTAATAATTCTTATATGTTCGTGGCCACGTCACAGTACCATTTGGATTCTTTCTTAATTTAACAATTATCCGGTAAATCGCTCGTTCGCGACGCTGCCTGTGAAAATGCAGGGCGGAGCAGCGTCCAAAGAATCAGGAATCAGTCGGTTCTGAATGACTCCTACAAAAAGTGAGTCGAATGAACTAATTCACTTTCGTTTTAAATCTCATGAGTTGATTTATTCATCAAATGAAACAAGCTGGTGTGTACCAAATGTGTGTATATTTATTTCAGTGGTATAAATTGTGTACTACCTGCAAGAGAGAACTTAAAAGTCATTTCTCTAATAAAAGCAACAGAAGAAATGCATACATACAAATGAATGTTGTATCTACATATCACTGTAAACTAAGGTGAGTCCAGAATGTACATTAAATACAGTGGAACTAAAAATACAGCTCGATGACAAATTAAAAAACTGTTCCCTGCTCCTGCAGGTTCTTTCTTTACAACATCAGATAGATCAGACCTTTCTTGACTAATCATGCTACTCAGCTGTTAGTTCAAGCTCTCATTCTATATCAGCTCAATCATTGTAAGACACTGCTTTGTGGTTTCCCAGCTTGCACAATCAGGCCTCCACAACTGATTCAAAATTCTGCAGCCCGACTTGTGTTCAACCAGCCAAAGCGAACTCATGTCACTCCACTACTCATTTCTCTCCATTGGCTCACTGTAGCCGCTCACATTCAGTACAAGGTGAAGGAGGACCATTTCTGGACCTGGGCCCTCTTACCTTCAATCTATATTTTCAAAATACACTCTAACTTGTTCACTTCCCTCTCGTGATGAATGTCGCCCTATATATATATATATATATATATATATATATATATATATATATATATATATATATATATATATATATATATATATATACACACACACACTGTATATGTATGTGTATATACTGTATGTATATATATATATATATATATATATATATATATATATATATATATATATATATATATATATATATATATATATATATATATATATAGGGGTGCAGTGGTAGATAATAGAATAATGATCATGTTTAATAATTCTACAGTGTAGCTGGTTTTTCCCGTCTTTGAAAAATATGTGTAGTTTTTCTTGCTACATTTTATTAAGTCCTGACATGTTGATGTGATAATCTTTTTTTGCAAAACACCAATTACAACAAAAATGAGATATAGATGTCAGTCATGTTATAGTTTAGTGGCAAACTGATTTAACTTGAAAGCATTTAAAATTGGGGAAAGAATAAAACAAAGGAAAATAAGAGAACAAGCAACAGATTGTCATTGCGGTTTTTTTTTTTAAATAAAGAAGCATTTTCACGAAATACATTTTAAGCAGGTTTTTGTCTAAGCGCCGTTATTTCTCGTCTCTGCCAGCAGAGGGAGACATGTCGCACAAGCTTATTAAAAAGAAGTCAAAGCAGATCAGAATTGCCTCGTGAATCATCTTAAAAGGATCTTTGACAGAATTTGTCTATAGAGAGGTCCACTGTTCGCACAAAAATACGTGGACTAGCAGTCCACGACTTCTGTTTAGTTAAAGGAAGAGTTAAGAAAAATAATTACATTTAGTAACCTACTTTGCCTTCTGTGCTTTACACACACAGGAATTTGTTTGCCATATTTAACACTGGGATGACTGAGTTTTCAAAATCCTGAGGACAAATCCCCCCGAGTTTGCTCACCTCAGGGGGCCACCAGCCTGTTTTTGATATGCATATTATAGCCACCACCCACCCCCAGCCTCACATTCAGGATGTGGTGTCTTTCTCAAACCAGTTTTCTGTCCTGCCTGTTGCAAACTGAATTAGAGATAGATAACAGGTAACTTTAGTTACTTCAACTTGTGTATGATGTTGGTTAGTTTTTAGTAACTTTATCTTTCTTTATAAAAAGTGTTAGATCCAAAGTCACAATTACTTATATGTATTTATGTTGTGCCTATAATATGGTCATAACATTTACTACAATTGAAGTTTATTCGTATGAATTCCTGAAAATGTCATTTTGTAGCCACTCTACCTGTGTCTGTTAATTTCTTTTTTCTATCTCTTTTTTTTTTTTCTAAAAAGTGCAAAATGAGCTAGCACAGAACTACAGTCTCTGACACACACATATGCAAGCTTTGCAAGATGCCTGAACATATATATATATATATATATATATATATATATATATATATATATATATATATATAAACATGTATTTCTTAACACATCCGTGCAGTGGATTAGGTGCTTTGCCCAAGGTCACTTCAGCCATAGTGTTTGTTTGACCAGGAATCGAACTGGGTCCCAAAATTGAAGCATTTCATCAATGCAAGCTGCCGACTGATCTCGACGTGATTTGAACACACAACCTTCTGATCTGGAGTCAGACACGCTACTGTTGCACCACGAGGTCATGACCCCAGCTGCAAGGTTAAAGCTTAAGGCTGAAATGATCAAACGATGTAAAGCAGGTCTTGATGTATTGCAGGTCTCGATGTATTGCATACATTATATCGTATAAACTATATAGGTTATGATTAGAAATATTGAAACACACACACACACACACACACACACACACACACACACATATATATATATATATATATATATATATATTTATATATATATATATATATATATATACACTCACCGGCCACTTTATTAGGTACACCTGTCCAACTGCTCGTTAATACTTAATTTGTAATCAGCCAATCACATGGCGGCAACTCAGTGCATTTAGGCATGTAGACATGGTCAAGACAATCTCCTGCAGTTCAAACCGAGCATCAGTATGGGGAAGAAAGGTGATTTGAATGCCTTTGAACGTGGCATGGTTGTTGGTGCCAGAAGGGCTGGTCTGAGTATTTCAGAAACTGCTGATCTACTGGGATTTTCACGCACAACCATCTCTAGGGTTTACAGAGAATGGTCCGAAAAAGCGGCAGTTCTGTGGGCAGAAATGCCTTGTTGATGCCAGAGGTCAGAGGAGAATGGCCAGACTGGTTCGAGCTGATAGAAAGGCAACAGTGACTCAAATAGCCACCCGTTACAACCAAGGTAGGCAGAAGAGCATCTCTGAACGCACAGTACGTCGAACTTTGAGGCAGATGGGCTACAGCAGCAGAAGACCACACCGGGTGCCACTCCTTTCAGCTAAGAACAGGAAACTGAGGCTACAATTTGCACAAGCTCATCGAAATTGGACAATAGAAGATTGGAAAAACGTTGCCTGGTCTGATAAGTCTCGATTTCTGCTGCGACATTCGGATGGTAGAGTCAGAATTTGGCGTCAACAACATGAAAGCATGGATCCATCCTGCCTTGTATCAACGGTTCAGGCTGGTGGTGGTGGTGTCATGGTGTGGGGAATATTTTCTTGGCACTCTTTGGGCCCCTTGGTACCAATTGAGCATCGTTGCAACGCCACAGCCTACCTGAGTATTGTTGCTGACCATGTCCATCCCTTTATGACCACAATGTACCCAACATCTGATGGCTACTTTCAGCAGGATAATGCGCCATGTCATAAAGCTGGAATCATCTCAGACTGGTTTCTTGAACATGACAATGAGTTCACTGTACTCAAATGGCCTCCACAGTCACCAGATCTCAATCCAATAGAGCATCTTTGGGATGTGATGGAACGGGGGATTCGCATCATGGATGTGCAGCCGACAAATCTGCGGCAACTGTGTGATGCCATCATGTCAATATGGACCAAACTCTCTGAGGAATGCTTCCAGCACCTTGTTGAATCTATGCCACGAAGAATTGAGGCAGTTCGAAAGGCAAAAGGGGGTCCAACCCGTTACTAGAATGGTGTACCTAATAAAGTGGCCGGTGAGTGTATATATATATATATGTGTGTGTGTGTGTGTGTGTGTGTGTGTGTGTGTGTGTGTGTGTGTGATTTTTTAAGTTTACGGAATTACGGAATTTTAAAGTTGTTTATATTTTCATTTAAATAAATAAATGTTATGTATTTAAGGAGTTATTAATAAATATAATTATTATATTGTCAGATTTAAATCTGTTTTTGGTACAAAATAAAAATATCAATCACGTTGCTAGTGATATCATTATTTTAAGCTTCCCATTTTTGACATGTTGGGTTGTTACAGCCAATCAGAAGGTCGTATGTCATCAGCGAGCAGGAAATGTGGCTGTTAAGTTCAGGTTTGGTAGCAGTTTGTGTTAGCATGTTTCTGTTGTCGTTCTGAAAGCACTGTCTGTTTTTTCTGTTATTATTATGCTTACAAGACATATTATTTACCATTTTAGTATATTGAGTAGTGTAAAGGTTTTAAGTTATGAACCGTGTTTAAGTGGCATGGTGTCTGTATGTAGAATTGTATACATCACAGATTCTTTTTTTATTTTAAGATTGTAAATTGTTAGGAAATATGCTATATTATCTGGCCTATTATCTGGTTTACCTGGCCTATGTTTGTATTATTTGCAAGAATCATATTTTTATACAAGGGCGGCACGGTGGCTTAGTGGTTAGCCTCTCAGCGCTAGGGATTCCCGGTTCGAATCCCCATCTGGGTGGAGTTTCCATGTTCTCCCTGTGTCCACGTGGGTTTCATCTGTGTTCTCTGGTTTCCTCCTACAGTCCAAAACATGGATCAAGTCAATTCATTCATTCATCATCTAACACTGTCTATCCGCTTATCCTATATTAGGGTCGCAGGGGGATTCCCCATGCCCATCCAGGGGAGAACATTTCGGGCGCTGGGCAGATACACCCAGGACAGGGTGCCAATCTATCCCTGGGCGCACACACACACACACACACACACACACACACACACACACACACACACACACACTCACACACACAGCAAGTTCAAGTTATTTATTTATATAGTGCTTTTTACAACAGTACATTGTCACAAAGCAGCTTTACAGAATGAAAAGCCTTTATACCCCCAAAGAGCAAGCCGAAGCGACAGTGGCAAGAAAAAACTCCCTTTTATGTTGTTATTCAAGGAAGAAACCTTGGGAGGACCAAGACTCAGTGGGGGACTCATCCTCCTTGAGTGGCCAGGCAGCAACAACAATGTAGGACAGCTATGTACAGATATTAAACAAATTGAAAAACTAAAAACTGGAAAACTATATGTGAGTCCATTAATTGTGTCCTGCAGGACCGCAAGTCCAACTGATATTCAGGTTCCATCCAGTATTCGTCAGCAGAGCCATGGATGAAGATCTCCAGGAAGCCGGTCACACCTCAAAAGAAACAGACAAGGAAGGCAGTTAGAGCTAATAATAAAGCATAGCATTTAATTCATAAGTAATTTATTGACACAGTGCAGTATCTGACTCCGGCATCACTGACTAGAGCAGTATAACTAAAAGAGGCAGATACTGCAGACTCTACATAGTTGAGATGGCACCCTGGAACAGCATCATTTCAGCGCCACCCCCCCCCCCCCCCCATTAACGATGAGGTGGGTGAAGAGGTGAAACGCCAGCATACACTGATCACAGATTATCCCCCAACACAGCAAAGTCTGAGATCTACATCTTTATCTACAGGGGATTAATTAAACGCAAGATTAAATAAATGTGCTTTTAATTTATTTTTAAAGAATAATAGTGATTCAGAATCACGAACAGTAACTGGAAGGCTATTCCAAAGTTGAGGAGCCTTGTGGGAGAACGCTCTTCCACCAGCAGTAATTTTATTTATTCTAGGAGCTAAGAGTAGACCAACACCTTGAGATCGGAGCTCACGTGTTGGCTTGTATGATTGAATCAGTTCACTCAGATACTGTGGAGCCTGATTATGTAGAATTTTATATGTTATCAATAAAATGTTGTACTCGATACGAAACTTAACTGGTAGCCAGTGCAAGTTTGATAACACAGGACTGATATGATCAAACTTTCTGGTTTTAGTTAAAACTCTAGCTGCAGCATTTTGCACAAGTTGTAATTTATGTAATGATTTATTAGAACATCCTGTCAGATGTGAATTACAATAATCTAACCTTGAGGTAATAAAAGCATGAATTAGTTTTTCTGCATCTTGGAGGGAGAGGATATTTCGTAGCTTCGAAATGTTATGAAGGTGAAAAAATGCAATTCTAGTAATATTGCTAATGTGCTCTGTAAAGGAGAGATCTGAATCAATAATGACATCGAGATTATTTACAGATGAGCTGGGTCTAATTAAAGAGTTATCAAGGTTTAACATAGTGTTAGAAGCTTTGTTAATTTTGTCCTTGGGTCCAACTATCAGAAACTCTGTTTTATCAGAATTTAGCAGTAGGAAGTTTTTTGACATCCATATTTTAATATCTTGGATGCAGTCTTCGAGCTTACTGACTGAACGACCATCATTAGGGTTAGCTGAAACATATAGCTGTGTATCATCTGCAAAGGAGTGGAAACTGATTCCATGTTTACGAATAATTGATCCCAATGGAAGCATATATAATGCAAATAGGAGTAGACCCTTGTGGGACACCATATTTAACTTTAGCAAGATCAGAACATTGGTTGTTAACACAGGTGAATTGATATCGATCTGTCAGGTAGGATTTAAACCACTGGAGTGCAGGTCCTGTAATGCCCACAGTGTTTTCTAATCTATCAACCAAGATTTTATGGTCTGTGTCAAAGGCTGCGCTAAGATCTAATAATACAAGAAAAGAGATTTGGTTATTATCAGAGGACATTAATAAGTCATTAACGACTTTAATTACGGCTGTCTCCGTGCTACTATGAGACCTAAAACCTGACTGAAAAACTTCATGAACGTTATTAGCTAGAAGATGGCGATTCAGCTGGTTGAACACAATTTTCAAAGGAAGGTTTAGAGACAAAAGGAAGGTTTGATATTGGTCTATAGTTGGACAGTATTAGAGGATCTAAATTAGGTTTTTTAAGTATTGGTTTAATGACTGCACACTTCAGATTTTTGGGGACATAGCCTATTTTAAGTGATGAATTTATAATGTTTATGAAAGGCTCTGTAATATTAAGCAGGTTTGTAGGTATTGGGTCTAACATACAGGATGTTGTCTTTGATTGTATAATTAATCAGACAAGCTCTTTTTTAGATATGGGGTTAAAGTTATTTAATTCTTGTACTATATTATTTTCTCTACCACTAGATTTTTCAGAAATCATTGAGGGTTGATTACATGATGCATTAGATGATATAAGTCTTATGTTTTCAATTTTATCACTAAAGAAATTCATGAAATCATTGCTGCTGAAATGTGAGTGAATCTGTGAATACACTTTGAGTTAATTTGGCAATGGTACTAAAGAGGAATCTTTGGTTGTTTAACTTTGAGTTAATTTGGCAATGGTACTAAAGAGGAATCTTTGGTTGTTTTTGTTGTTCTCTATTGATTCAGAATAATATTTAGTCTTCGCTGCATTGAGTGCATGTTTGTACTCAGTCATACTGTCCTTCCATGAAACCCTAAATACCTCTAATTTAGTTTGCCTCCATTTACGCTCCATGGTTCTAGTGGTTTGTTTTAGGGCGCGTGTTTGATCATTAAACCATGGAACGAGTCTTTTATCTTTAATCCTTTTTAGTTTAAGTGGAGCGACACTGTCTAAGGTAGCAGAAAACACGTGTTTAAGGTATTCTGCGGTGTTTTCAAGTTCATCGGGTCCTGATGCTGGTTTAATGTTTAATTCAGGTAAATGTTGTAGGAAGGACACAGCAGTAGAAGGAATGATTGTACGCTTCATGTCATATTGTGGTTTAATGACTGGATCAATATAAATTGAATTTTTAAATAAATTAAATATAAATAAATTTTTAAATCGTAGGTTATCAAATAGTGATCGGAGATGACCTCAGTGGAACAATAGTTAAATTATTAATGTTAATACCATGTGATAAAACTAAGTCTAATGTATGTTTACAGCGATGTGTTTTACCAACTACACTTTGAGTAATGCTCATGGAATCTAGGATGGAGTCAAAGGCAAATTTAAATGAATCTAGTGGGTTTTCAAAGCGAAAATTGAAGTCACCGACTATTAAGGCCTTGTCTGATGAGATTACTATGTTAGAGAGAAATTCACCAAATTCTTTAATAAACTCTGTATATGGGCCGGGAGGGTGGTATATGGTAATAAGTTGCATTAGATTGTATTTATTCTTTAATGAAGATGAGCTGCTTATGTTGAGTACAAGAGCTTCGAAGGGTTTTGACTCATACTTATTATTAAGTGTTACAGTACATTTATGTTTCCTTTATAGATCATAGCCACTCCACCTCCTCGTCCACCAAGACGTGGTTTATGAGCATAAGTATAACCAGGTGGAGAGGCATCATTTAATGCTAGGTATTCATTGGCCCTAATCCAGGTCTCTGTGAGACAAAAGACATTTAGGAAGTTATCAGTTATTATTTCTTGAACTAGAGCTGATTTTGATGAAAGTGACCTAATAAGCCAAGTTTTAACTTAAAAGTGTTTCTTACATTACTTGAGGTTGTATTGATATTAATGAGATTTTTTTGGCACACTTTTTGGACTCTTTTTGTTTTTTGCTCACTGCGATACTTGATAACTGTCTTAATGGTATGGAACCTAGTTATTGTGGGTGACGACTCCTGGCAGTTCGCAGGCAGTCGGTTAGGCCATTCTGTCTGCTGCCTGGCCTTGGCTCTGAATTGTCAATTTTTATTCCTATCTGAAGAAAAAACCCTATCGGCTATGTTATGTGACATGAGCGCAGCACCCTCCCGGGAAGGATGGATGCCGTCCCATTTCAAAAGGCCAGGCCTTCCCTCAAAAGTAGACCAATTATCAATAAAGGTAATGTTGTTTTCTGAGCACCACTTAGACATCCAGCAACGCAGCGACCATAACCTGCTGTAGGTTTCGCTGCCACGCCTAATTGGTAGGGGACCAGAGACAACTACTTCATCAGACATCATTGCAGCGGTTCCACACACCTCTTTAACATTAGCCTTAGTAATCTCTGACTGCTTGAGACGAACATCATTAGTGCCAACGTGGATAACTATTCTAGAGAATGAGCGTTTAGCATTAGCCAGCACTTTGAGGTTCGCCCTGATGTCTGGAGCCCTGGCCCCCGGGATGCACCGGACTATGGTTTCTTGGGTCTCTAAGGGGGTAACGATTCGCACATGTCTGAGCTGGGAGTCGCCAATAACCAGAGCACTTTAAGCAACCGGTCTCTCAGTGGGTGAGTCACTGAGTGGGGAAAACCGATTGGACACGTGGATCCTAGAAGAGTGATGCTCAGTTCTACGTGTACGTCGCCTGGTCGTCACCCACTCGCCCTGTTGCAAGGGCTCTAAAGCCGGAGATTTAGCACCTGATCCTGTGGCATTCGGGCTGGCTAAACTGGTCCTTGACACATCTTTACTAACATGACCCTGTTGCAAAACCCGAATGTGCTCTTTTAGCACTGAAATCTTCTCCGTCAGACTAAGTACTAGGCTACACTTCTCAAAGGCTGAATTATCAGTAATGACGGAGGAAGACTGTCTATACATACTGCACTGAGGGCACGCAACCAGAGGGGAAATTGCCAATGTAAAGTTTATATATAAATGAAGAAATAAACTTAGCTTCGGATGGGTATAGATGTAAGGTTAGTTCCCGCTGTTACAGCTGACGATGAAACAAAGCAGCGGCAGCAGCTGGTGGAGATCCAACTCTAGTGAATCTGACTGTATTAGCGTCGGATGGAGGTTGAGTCCTGAAGGTTCTCACAATGCGGTGTGTGAAGATCAGCGTCGAGACCAATAAAATCCGAACAGTTGAATCCGGCGACACAGATCAGGAGATGACTCTTTTATAAATATAGGCTAATATTTATAAACGAAGCGGATAATAAATGCAGCGGTGTTGGCAGCAAACAACCGCGATAGTAAGCAGAAAGTGCTAGCGTTAGCGGCTAAAAACGCTAGCAACTACACCGTGATTTGGAGAGTAGTGAGGGACAAAAAGCAGAATAAATGCTATGTTATAATGATGAGGTAGCTGAACAGTCAAGAGAATGTAAAAAAGTAACTAAAAGTAACTAAATAACTAAATAACACTTAATTTAGTAGTTAAGCTTAACAGAGCTAGACAGCGCATGTACGCATCTACACACTGTCTGTGTGGCCTGCGTGTGTGTGTGTGTGAAACACAGCGTGTTGTGATTTCCAAGATGGCGGCGCGTGTGGATGCAGCGACCTCTCGCTCCCCCAACAATGCGGTGTTATGTTCGTCTAATATGCGTTTATCTGATAATTTTACGTGTTCGTCCCGTCTGTCTACATCTGAATACAAGTACAGCCGACAGACTTTACTAAACATCAGGAAAAACAACATTTGCAACGTTTTGGAGGATGTGGCAACAGAAATGCTAGAGGAACTCGGTCTCCGCTGGCTCATCATCGGACTCTCCTACATCACCTCCCCGAGGAAGGAAGCACCGGAAAAGGTGCGCGAGGGAACGAAAGCGGGGCAAGCGCGGAGGTATTCGAGCTAGGCTAACGGTTAACCCCTTTCGTCCGGCGATACCATCAGTCCTCCTGGCAAACGTGCGTTCACTGGACAATAAAATGGATCATATACGACTGTTGAGATCAGCGAATCGTACAGTGAGTAACTGTTGTGTACTGATTTTCACTGAAACTTGGTTTAATTATAACATTCCCGACTCCGCTGTGCAACTGGAGCAGTTAGCATGCTACCGGGCTGATCGAGCCCTCGTAACTGGAGGGAAGACTCGCGGCGGAGGTATCTGTGTCTACACTCATAATGAGTGGTGCCACGATACAGTGGTAGTAGGCAAATACTGTTCAGCATTAGTGGAGTTTATTGCAATATAATACCGTCCTTTTTATCTGCCCAGAGAATTCACTGCGATTTTACTGGTAGCAGCCTACATCCCCCCCACTAGCAATAGCGATAGAAATACAGCACTAAATGACTTATACCAGGCCATCAGTGAACAACAAACTGCACATCCGGACTGTTTTCTCATTCTTGCTGGAGATTTTAATCACACAGAGGTCAAAACAGTTTTCCCAAAACTACATCAACATGTTAACTTTCCAACAAAGGGGGAGAACACTTTGGACCTGGTCTACACCTTTCACAAAGGAGCGTACAAAGCCACTCCCCTCCCCCCCATTGGACTTTCAGACCACAAAGACCATAGTCACTCAAAGACCATAGTCACTCGGGCCAACCAGAAACCTTGGTTGACAGGTGATGTCCACAAGCTGTTGAGGACCAGAGACGAGGCCTTAAGATCCAAAAATGAAGAGGGTTTGAAGAGAGCACGTGCCAACTTGTCCCGAGGTATCAGGAAAGCAAAACGGGACACAGAAAATCACCTCCCATTTCAAAGACAACAGAGATGCACAGAGCCTGTGGCGGGACATCCAAACCATCACAGACTATAAGCCCCCATCACAGACCTGTGTGAGTACCACCTCTCTGCTTAACAACTTAAATAGCTTCTTTTCACGCTTTGAGTCTCAAAATGATACACAACCACAAAAGACCCCACCCCCTCCACATGATCAAACACTGTGTCTTTCTGTTACAAGCGTGAAGCAGACCCTAACCAAAATCAACATCCGCAAAGCAACAGGTCCAGACAACATCCCTGGGTGCGTGCTCAAAGACTGTGGCGAAGAACTTAAAGAGGTCTTTACAGACATCTTCAACACTTCATTGAAGCAAGCTATTGTTCCAACACGGTTCAAAACAACCACTGTTATACCTGTGCCCAAAAAATCTGCTCCGACCACCTTTAATGACTACCGTCCTGTGGCACTAACTCCCATCATTATGAAGTGTTTCGAATGGCTAGTCATGGCACACATCAAATCAATCCTCCCACCAACACTGGACCCCTGCCAGTTTGCATACCGTGAGAAACGATCTACAGAAGATGCAATCTGCTCCGCCCTCCACCCAGCCCTCACCCATCTTGACAAGAAAGACTCATATGTGAGAATGCTTTTTATAGATTTCAGCTCGGCATTCAATACCATCATACCCCAACAACTCATCTGCAAACTGGACAAACTGGGGCTCAGTACCTCCCTCTGCAACTGGCTGCTGGACTTCCTCAGCCAGAGGCCTCAAGCAGTGCGGGTAGGCAACAAAATCTCCAGCAACATTATACTGAGCACAGGAGCCCCCCAAGGCTGCGTGCTCAGTCCATTACTCTTCACCCTACTGACACATGACTGCACAACAACCCACAACACAAATCACATAGTGAAGTTTGCGGACGACACCACTCTAGTGGGTCTCATCACCAAAGGCGATGAGACCTATTATAGAGAAGAGGTCAACCTCCTGACTACGTGGTGCAAGAACAACAACCTCCTGCTGAATGTCAACAAAACCAAGGAGATTGTTGTTGATTTCCGGAAAGGTCAGACTCAACACCCACCCCTGACCATCGAAGGTGCAGCTGTGGAGCGAGTAAGCAGCACTAAATTCCTGGGCGTGCACATCAGCGAGGACCTCTCATGGACCGCCAACATAACCTCACTGGTAAAGAAAGCTCAGTGGCGCCTCTATTTCCTGCGTAAGATCAAGCGTGCAAGGGCCCCTCCATCCATCATGACCACCTTCTATCGAGGCACCATCGAAAGCATCCTTTCCAGATGCATTACTGTGTGGGGAGGAAGCTGCACTGAGACCAACAGGAAGGCACTGCAGCGTGTTGTGAAAGCAGCTGGAAAGATAATTGGGGCTCCGCTACCCTCGGTGCAAGACATATACACCACCCGCCTCACTCGGAAAGCAATAACAATTTCGAGTGACACACACCAACCTGCATACAGTTTGTTCAGCATGCTCCCCTCTGGAAGAAGATACAGAAGTCTTCGTTCCAACACCACGAGACTCAAAAACAGCTTTATCCACCAGGCGGTAAGGATGCTGAATTCCCTGCACTCTGTTTCATCTGGACTACTAAGGAAATAAATCCATAAATCCATTGCACACATGCACACAAGACTCTTTCTTTTTGCACTATTATGCCTTTTGCACAAAAATAAAAATTAAGATTTTAACATTCTGCTGCTACTGTGACTGTGAAAAAAAAAAAAACTCTCACTGTATAACACAATATCAGGTCTATATTTTTTACTACTACTGTTAGAAATTATATATTGTTATTTATTACTTATATATAACATATATTTATTATTATTCATTACTTTATTATTATTATTATTATTATTAGCATTATTAATATTACTACTATTTATTATTGTTAGTTATTGCTATTAATCCTATAGTTATTATGTTATTATTATTATTATTATTATTATTATTATCATTAAGTTACTACTTAATTTGCATTTGCATTGCCTTTCATTGTCACTACAAAATCATAGTATTTAAACTTTTTTACTGTAAATTCCACTACATCACACTGCATTTCACTTTCTTGTTTTATGTTTAAATGTCATAAATGTCTGTAACCGTGGGAAAGTGAGGAACGTAATTTCGATTACTTTGTATGTATAGAACATGTGAAGGAATTGACAATAAAGCCTACTTTGACTTTGACTTTGACATACACACTCTATATGGGGGAATTTGGAGAACTCAGTTGACTTAATGCATGTTTTTGGACTGTGGGAGAAACCGGAGAACCCGGAGGAAACCCACTCGGACACGGAGAGAAAATGGAAACTCCACCCAGATGGAGATTTGAACCGGGAATCCCTAGTTCTGAGAGGCAAACGTGCTAACCACTAAGCCACCATGCCGCCGGATCAAGTCAATTGAGTTCTCTAAATTGCCCCATATAGAGTGTGTCTGCAATGGATTGGCATCTGCCCAGTGCCTGAAATGTTCTCCCCTGGATGGGCATGGGGAACCCACCCACGACCCTAATATAGGATAAAGTGGAATATAATGAATGAATGAATGAATGAATATGTTTATACAAAGAATATTCCATGTGTATTTGATTTATTTTATGCCTGTAACAGCTATAGAAAAGTAACTGGTTTTGTTGGTTTTGAAATTGGTTTGTTAGTTTCATTCAGTTTCACTCTCTTGATATCTTTATTTAAGTGTAATAAAGATGACATTACAGCTGTTGAAGTTTTCGAAAAGTCATCTGTTTGCATAGCTGTGCTCGAGTTAAGCAGTGAGAGCAGAACTGCTTTTGGAAATGTAGGATTCTGTGAAAATTGAAACAACACATTTACTAACATATTTACAAGTGGACACTGTTGAACTTTCATATACTGCTCTCTCTATATATATTCTATTCTATATAGATATATTCAATAATCTGGTAATTTTAATAAAGCAACATGCCTATCTAATTTGCCACATAGTTAAATCTTTATCCAAAAAAGCTCATTTATTACTTTTACATTTAATCATTTAGCAGATTATTTTATCCAAAGCGACTTACAAATGAGAACACTACCACAAAGAGATCACTTTTAATTTATATTTATACTTGACAGGGTTGGGAGTGCTAGGCCACTCCTCCCTGTTTTCTAGTCTTGGTTTTGGCTGTTCGGGGTTCCCGTAGGTAGGGCCCATCCTAGAGCTGGGATTGGGTCCTACCTAATTACATGTGGTCTGCTGACTACACTTAAAGTGTGCACGCGCCCTGAGTCAGCAGGCCAGCATTACACGCGTTATGCGCTTATGTTATGTTGGGTGGTTTTTGCGATGTCTTTGTTCGTTTTCGGTTTTAGTTTTGTTTGTTTGGGTTAGGGTTTGCTCCCGGCACGTCCCGCCATGCGTTCAGCGGCGTTCCCACTGATTTGGAGAATAAAGTCCTCTTTCCTGCTTACCTGGTTCTTAGCACCACACAGCACCGCCGCCGTTGGACGGACTGCGCCACCCGTTGTAACAGAATGCTGGCCTCCCACCCTCGCGAAGTCCAGGAGTCCTCGTCCGGGTAAGCGCCACCCTTGTTCATTGATTATTCCCCGCTGCCACGTATCCCGTCTTATCGATCCGTCCCGGCAGTCGATTCTGATTAGCCGCTTCTCCAGCTGCAGCATTAGCTGTTTTAGCTCGGCGCTAACCCCGCCACTAGCAGTCTCTCCGGCTGCTGCATCCCGGCTGCATTAACTCGGCGCTATCCCCGCCAATAACCTATTCTCCGGCCGCAGCATTGGCTACTTTAGCTCGGCACTAGCCCCGCCAATAGCCTATTCTCCGGCCGCAGCATTGGCTACATTAGGTCGGCGCTAGCCCCGGCATTAGCCGCTTTATCTGGCCGCAGCATCAGCTGCATTAGCTCGGCGCTAGCCCCGCCATTAGCTGCGTTATCCGGCTGCAGCATCAGCTGCATTAGCTCGGCGCTAGCCCCGCCATCTAGTCTTTTTTCCGCCCTTCGCATATACGATGAGGGTTATCGATCACGTCCCGGGGAGATTGTTCTCCCTCTCTCCGTTCCGTGCGGCCTCCCGGCACCTTGCGACGGAGTGGCTTTGAAGCCGCTCCTGTACATCGTAGGGTGTCGCAAGGTGTTCAAATGTGGGACCAGTTGGGAGCTATCGGACAAGGAGAGGGTGCGGTTGTACCTCTCCAGACTCCTGGGACCCGCGCGGAGGTGGGCCTAGGGCTTAGTGGCCACCGGGGATGACTGCCTCACTTCAGCCAGTCGGTTCGAGGCGGCCTTCCTAAGCAGGTTCACCCCGGGTTCAGATGCCCACACTGTCAGCGAGCACCTGGATGCTGTCAAAAGACAGCTTCACAGCGTGCGGGTCGGGAACCCGCTCCGCGAGCTGTTCAATGCCGCCAGTAATCCGCCTCGCAGACGCCGGACCAGTGATCTGCCCTGCGAGCTGCCCCGTGCTGTCAGCGAGCCGCTGAGCGTGCCACTGCATGAGCCGCTGCACGAGCCGCTGCATCCCTCCGGCCATCCGCTCCGCGAGTGGTTCTACGCCGCCAGTAATCCGCCGCTTGCCGGCAGTGTGCCGCTCCGCGCCGTGAGCAACCCGCCAGGGCGCTGCTAACAGGCAGTTTCGCAGCTTGCGGATTCGGACTCTGTCCTGCGAGCCGCTGCGCGCCGATCGCGAGCCGCCACGAGCAGTCAGCGAGCCGATGCGTGAGCCGGCCCGCTACGCCGGCCATCCGCTCCGCCGGCCATCCGCTCCGCCGGCCATCCGCTCCGCCGGCCATCTGCTCCGCTGGCCATCCGCTCCGCGAGTGGTTCTACGTCGCCGATAATCCGGCGAGCGCCGCCAGCATGCCACCCTGCATCGTCGGGAATCTGCCTCGCAGCTGCCGGTCCAGTGATCTGCCCTAAAAGCCTGATCCGCCTCCGAACTCCAACGCAACGCAGAAGGGCTGCCTCTAAGACTAGAAGTTAGTGGGAGTGCAATCTGACTAAAATTTTGGATCAACCTCCGATAAAAATTTGCAAATCCTAGAAAGTGCTGAAGGTCTCGAAGTGTGGCCGGCGTCGGCCAGTCCAGTACCGCCTTGACCTTGTTTGGATCCATCTCTATCCGCTTATGGGAGATAAAAAACCCCAAGAACGAGATGGACCCCTGGTGGAACGGGCACTTCTCCCCTTTAACGTAGAGACCATTTCCAAGAAGTTGGGCAAGGACCCGGCGCACCAACGCGACATGGGAGGCCATATTACCCGAGAAAATCAAGACATCGTCCAGGTAAACGATAACCCCTTGATGTAAGAACTCCCTGAGCACATCATTGATAAATGCTTGGAAGACCGCGGGGGCGTTAGTGAGGCCGAAGGGCATCACGCGATATTCGTAATGCCTCGTGGTGGTGATAAAGGCGGTCTTCCACTCGTCTCCCTTCCGAATCCGCACCAAATTATATGCGTTTCTGAGATCCAGTTTAGTGAACATGCGTGCCCCATGAAGCTGTTCTAAATTAGCTGGAACCAATAGAAAAGGGTAAGGATACCGTTTAGTAGCTTTACTGAGCTCGCGTAAATCAATGCACAGCCGTAACTCACCCCCTTGCTTGGGTACAAAGAAAAACCCGGATGCGGCGGGAGATTTGGATGGTCGGATAAACCCATTGCGCAGCGCTTCAGCAATGTAGTTATGCATGGCGCGGGTCTCGGCGGCAGACGCGCATGTGGGAATTTGGCCCCGTGTAACAGGTCTATGGAGCAGTCGTAGTGCCGATGAGGAGGGAGCGTGCACGCACGGTGTTCACTAAAGTCCTCCGCGAGGTCCGCGTACTCCGCGTACTCCGCTGGTACCTGAGAAGGAAGCTGGGGTTTCGGAGACACCTGCATAGAGGAAAGAGAAAGGCGGGGGGGTAGGTTGAGAGCATTCACTATGGCAGTGGGATGACCATGACCGAATCCGCAACAGACCCCAGGAGATCATCGGATCGTGACGCCGCAGCCAAGGCAAACTTAGAACAATCAGGACCGAAGGGGAGGAAATAATAAATAAAAAAATTTTTCAAAATGATTCTCCCCGGTACCTAACCATAGTGTAGGTGTAGTGCTCTTGACTGCCCCCGAGGGGAGAGGATTACCATCGACAGCTTGTACTGAAATTTGAGTCTCGAGGGACTCCTCAGGAATCCCCCACCAGCGGCAGAACTCACGGTCGATAAAGTTGCCATCTGCTCCCGAGTCCACCAGTGCAGTAGCAGCTACCGATTCACCTTTAATAAATAACATAACATAACATAACATTAATTTTCAATGAACGATTAGCAGCGGCCCCCGAGTCCCTTACCGAAACCTTCAGCGCAGTACACAACGGCGAGGTACGAGACGCCCGCGGACGTGTACGGCGAACCGGTCTCACACCGCAATGCTGGAGGTCGTGCTCAGAGCTCCCGCAGTACCCACAGAGACCCTGCTGGGCATGCCTCTGTCCTCCTTCGGCTCAGCCTCCACAGGAGATGATGATGGAGCGATCACGCTCAATGGCGGAAGTCTGGGTCCTTGGGATGTTGGAACCGTGGCGAGGTGTTATTCCATCAAAATGGCAAGCCGAACGAGTTCGTCCAACGAGGCACCAAAATCTTGGCCCGCTATCTCACACTGGATCTCTCGACGTGATCCTTCCCGAAACATCACTGTGAGCACCGAGCCAGCCCGTCCGGGTTGCCAGGATCCGAAATTCCAACGCGTACGCTGACACTGACCTGGATCCCTGACGAAGCCGGTACAGCTGTGGCCCCACGATTTCCCCCTCCAGGGCGTGGGCAAAAGTAGCCCGGAAAGCCTAGTGGAATGCTGCATAAGATTGGCACTCAGGGCCCTGTGCCTCCCAGATGGCGGTTGCCCAGTTGCTCGCTCTGCCCGTCAGCCGTGAGATGACCAGCGAGATTTTATCGACCTTGCTGGATTTTGGATGGCTACGAAAGAAATGCGCACATTGCATCAAGAACGGATGGCATTTTTCTGGAGATCGATCAAACCGTTCTGGTTCCGAAAGGCAGTAGCGGGCAGCAGCAGGTGGGGGGGGGCATGTCGGTGTCAGGCGGATATGAAGGTTGCTGTGATGTGGAGACAGCCGTTCTGGATCCAGTACCGCTGTGTTCCAGCTCGGTGAGCCGCTCCATCAGGGTCTGCCCGGCATGAGTCACCTCGCCGAGACCGCTCTGTAGCTCGAACAGAGCGCATCCCTGCATAGGCAGGGCGTCCTCGGTCGGATCCATCACAGTTCCACCTTCTTTCTTTGAGGCAGAGTTTTACGCAGGAAGCGTGAGTTTTGTCAGCAAACAAAATAGTCTTTATTGCATACGCAATAGAAAATAAAGTCAATAATCCGAAATGAGCAAACAGAGGGAAGACGTTGGTGGTGACGTCACCGGTCTTCGGAATCCCCGGGAGACCAGATGAGGAGACGGTAAGGAATGCAGCAAAGAACGCACATAGGAAAAGGAGTCTGTGATCGTTCACCTGCTCACAGGTAAACCATCCTAGAAAAACACCAACGGGCAGAACCGGATGACAGCTGCAAGAGGTGAGTACAAGGCGCGAGCCAAAACAAACACACACCATCAGCGCAAACACGAAACCAGAAAACTCTGCACTGGTGGATCCGGGAAGCCGGCTTAAATGCAGCTCCCGCTAATGAGGTACACCTGGATCTAATAATCAGGAGAGAGAGAACGGTGATTGGTGGATGACGCAGCAGGTGTAGCAGTGGGTGTGTGTGGCGGTGAGGTAGGCGGAACAGTGGAAGTGGGTGTGTGTGTGACAGTGTGGGGTTTTTTGTTTATTTGACGGAGGAAGAAACTGAAATTTACTGTCAGCGTTGTCATTGTATTTTATTCTGACTTGTTCCTGTTTCAAAATACTATAATAAAAAAGTATAGGTTTAATGTTCATTCACTTATTCAATGTCTTCTGCTTAATAAATAATTGCTAGGGTCATGGGGTTCTTCCACATGCCCAACCAATGGAGACCATATCTGGCACTCTGCCGATAGACCCAGAACAGGGGGCCAATCTAATGCTGGGCACACACTCACACAAACACAGCATTCAATTTACATTGAATCCATTTAGACTGTGGGAGAAAACATGGGAACTCCACACAGATCAGGATTCTAACCTGGATCCCCAGCACTGAGAGGCAAACATACTAACCACTAAGCCACCAGGTTTAATGTTATTAATGTGATATAAATATTCTAGCAATAATAATAATAATAATAATAATAATAATAATAATAATGTAAAGTCACATAACCACTCATTATAAGATTTACATATCATCTGATAATTCACTCTAGTCCAATTCCAAGTAAAAGTAACATGCATGTCCTGAAATTTTTTAATGTAATTAGAAATGTGTATGTGTACTGTTCTTAAAGCCAACAGCCAGCTAAACTCATCTCTCCAACAAATCCCCCAAGGAAGAGGCAGGTCTTGTAATTAACGAGATTTATTGAAAAGAAGGTAAAACTGAAACAAATACAAATATAACAAGTAAATATTACAAATATCTACACAGATGGATAGGCCAAATAAGTAACTAAAATCAACACTGAGCTTCAGTGTTAATCAGGTCTATTGTAATTTACACAAAGAAATTGCTAACATTAGCTGAGCCATGCATCATTTCTAGTACAATAAATGCTTCCCAATTTCCACATGAATTAACTTATTTTCTCATGAAATGTTCGACTAAACTGTATATTTACACATCAACTGCTTCATTTACAGGTCAATCAACATAAATGTACTTACTAGCAATGCCACACCAAAAGATAAGATAAACTTTCAGAAGAGCTGAGCTGACATGTGTCCTTCACCTTAACAACTGAAAAAATCGCTAAACCCAGGAACAGGAAGTGACATCATACCACAATCTGAGAAATTACTGTGTCAAAATAAAAGCCCCTTTTTTCAAATATATTCGTGGCATCACACTCCCCGCCTGGCATCACTAGATGCCAAACCCCCTTAACCTAAACAGTCTCTGCCTCTAGGAGTAGGACCACATCAGAGACAGGTCTCAGGTAAGTCTTCGGCGGATGATGCAATGCGACCTTGACATCCACTTTTCTGACAAGTCCATCATCACTTGGGAAGGTCTTCATGATCCTTCCAATGGGCCACTCATTCCTTCTGGCTTGCCTGTCTTTCAATAGCACTATATCTCCTTTTTTGAGGTTCCGTTTCCTTTCGTGCCACCTTTGCCTGGCTTGAAGTACATTCAAGTACTCCCGCCTCCATCTTGCCCAAAATGTCTCTGCTAGGACCTGTACTCTCTTCCACTGATGCTTCAACAGACTGGCCTCTGAGCCGTCTGCAGGAGGAGCTGGTGGAGTACCACTCTTCTGTGTCAGCAGCATCGCAGGAGTAAGTATCAGTGGCGCTTCAGGATCTGAGGAGACTAGTATTAACGGCCTGGAGTTAATTATAGCAGTGACTTCAGCCATGAACGTGCACAGGA
Organism: Corydoras sp. C115; assembly: GCA_019802505.1. Taxonomy (NCBI): domain Eukaryota; kingdom Metazoa; phylum Chordata; class Actinopteri; order Siluriformes; family Callichthyidae; genus Corydoras; species Corydoras sp. C115. Next base: position 8,307,331 of record JAFMOC010000003.1, read on the forward strand.
CTTCATGAGTGATCTTTGACCTTCCAGCTTGGAGCAACATTGAATCCAGGATACGACGTGCTGTACCTATCATGCGCTCCCAACTTCCACCCATGTTAGAAGCGTGTGGCGGATTGAAGACCCAGGTGCACTTCTGTGAGCACAGGTAAGTATTCACACTTTCCTCCTCAGCTTCCATTGCAGCGTTCAAGTTGGAGTTGGCACCCACAAAGTTGGTTCCTCGATCGGAACGTAACTGTCTCACTGGTCCCCTAATTGCAAAAAACCTGCGGAGGGCATTGATGCAGCTTGAGGCACTCATTGTCTCAATCACCTCTATGTGAACTGCTCTTGTGGACATGCACGTGAACAGAACTGCCCATCTCTTACTGTTGGCACTACCACCTCGTGTCCGTCGGGTGACGACCTCCCAGGGTCCGAAGACGTCTAACCCTACGTAGGTAAATGGGGGTTCCTGCTTTAGGCGCTCTTGAGGAAGGTCCGCCATTTGCTGCTGTTCCAATTTGCCGCGTAACCGCCTGCATATCACACACTTGAACACTACGCTGGATATGGCTCGCTTGGCTCCCACTATCCATAGACCACCTGCGCGCACTGCTCCTTCAATGAAGTGCCTTCCTTGATGTTGCACTCTGAAGTGGTGATGGCGAATGAGTAATATGGTGACATGGTGCTTGCCAGGAATCAGGAGTGGGTGAGTCTCGGCAGTAGGTAAGTACGAGCGAGTGATTCGGCCTCCGACGCGTAGCAGACCCTCTGCGTCTACCACAGGGTGAAGCTTCTTCAGAAGACTCTGAGCAGGTAAGTCTTGCCCCTGCTGGATACATTTAATCTCATCTGCGTACACCTCATGTTGTACAATTTTAATGATGATGTGCTCTATGGCTGTAAGCTCTGAAGATGTTACTCCTTTCTTGCAGAGATGCCATCCGACACATCCTGGGTCAGGTGTTGGGTTTTGGAAACTTTGGGCTATGTGCCTTAGACGTGTTACAGCTCTTGTCAGACGTTCCCAGGAAGAGAACTTCTCAAAGCGTTGAGAGTCCAGCTGAGTCCCTGCAACCTTGGTCAGGAAAGTTGCGACCTCAAGACGAAGTTCTGGGTCTGCATCTGGATTGATTAACTGAAAGTCATCAGGTGATGAGGAGCTGTGTGGCTGTAGCAAGAACTTAGGTCCGTTAAGCCAATTGGTTGCTTGCAGCTGGCTTGCAAACACCGACCTTGTGGCATGGTCTGCTGGGTTGCTCTTGGTGGCAACATACCTCCACTGCTTCGGGTAGGTGGACTGCCAGATCCGGTGTACGCGATTGCTCACAAACACATAAAACCTTCTGGACCTGTTATAAATGTAACCCAATACCACCTTACTGTCAGTAAAGAACGTGACCTTGCCCAGTGCTTGGCCTAGTTCTTCTTTGACCTGGTCTGCGATCTCTGTAGCTAACACTGCTGCACAAAGCTCCAGTCTGGGGATGGTGAGCTCCGCCAGAGGTGCAAGCTTGGCCTTGCCTAACACAAAGCTTACTTCTGTGTGGCCATTCTCATCCTCTACCTTGAGGTAAGCTACTGCTGCAATCGCCTTCACTGAAGCATCAGAGAAGACGCATAACTCGGTGCACTTTGCTGTTGTTACTGAGAAGGAAGCATAAGAGCGAGGGATGTTCAGCTGATTCAGCTCCTGCAGAGACTCCTGCCATCTCCGCCACTTAAGGTACTTTCCATCAGGTAACGGCGCATCCCAGTCTGTCCCTTGGGACACTAGTTCTCTCAGTAGGAACCTGCCTTGAATTGTCACAGGTGATAAGAATCCGAGCGGATCAAATAGGCTGTTAATTGTGGACAGAACGCCTCTGCGTGTAAAAGGCTTCTGAGACTCAGGAATGGTGAACGTGAATGTGTCCTTAGTCATGTCCCAGGCAACGCCCAGACTGCGTTGGACAGGTAAGTCCTCAACAGCAAGATCTAGAGCCTTGATACTCTTGGCCCGATCGTCTGCGGGAAAGGCTTCCATAACCTCTTCACAAGGCAATCTTGTGAAGTTTGATGTTGTAACCTTTCAGCAACTGCTGAGCTCGCATCAAGACATCCACTGCTTCAGTCTCTGAGGGAAAAGACCGGAGGACATCATCGACGTAAAAGTCAGTCTTGATGAACTCAGAGACGTCGCTGCCAAATTCCTTTTCTCCCTCTTGAGCTGATCTTCTCAACCCATAGGTTGCGACTGCTGGTGACGGGCTGTTCCCGAAACACGTGAACTGTCATGCGGTAGTCTACTACCTCATTCTCAGGGTTGTTGTCCTTGAACCACAGGAAACGTAATACATCCCTGTGCTCGTCCTTCACGTAGAAACAGTAGAACATCTGTTTGATGTCTGCGGTAATTGCTACCAGGTCTTTCCGGAATCTGAGAAGCACTCCGAGAAGGCTATTGTTGAGGTTGGGACCCTGAAGCAAGACATCGTTCAGGGACACTCCCTCAAAGCTAGCGCTTGAGTCGAACACAACCCGGATCTTCCCGGGCTTCTGGGGATGGTACACCCCGAAGATAGGAAGGTACCAAGCTTCTTTTCCATCCTCTAAAGGTGGCGCCAGCTCTGCATGATGGTTATCCAGAATCCCCTGCATGAACTCGATGAAGTCTTTCTTCATGTTGGGTCGTCTCTGGAAGTTGCGTTGCAGTGACATAAAGCGTTTGTAGGCATACCACTTGTTGTTAGGGAGTGGTTTTCTTGGAGTCTGAAACGGCAGTGGGGCTATCCAGCTTCCACTTTTATCCCTGACAAACTCTTTGTCCGTCAACTGTAGGAACGTCAGATCATCAATAGATGGCGAAAGATGATTGTCCTTGTCAGACCTCAAGAAGACTGTTCTACCCAGGTGGTCCTCTTGTCGCACTGTAGCACATGACCAAGAGATAACTTGCTTGAAGCTCTGACTCAAGTCTTCCTTGACTTTGACAGCATTAAGACAAGGATTCATGTAGCTTGGACGACCGTTTTCCATGAAGCATGTCTTGAATGTGTTCACTGTTTTTGGAGAGTGAGCTCCACTCAAACAGACATCGCCAACAATCACCCACCCAAGGTCGTGCTTCTGTGCAAAGGGTGCACTTGGTGGGCCATTGTATTGCTGACGTACTTTGTGAACCTGTAATATGTCTCGTCCTAACAGCAGCCAAATCTCCGCGGAGTCATCCAGAGCAGGTATCCTGTCAGCAATGCATTGCATGTGGCTGTGGTAGTATGCTACCTCTGGAGTGGGAATTTCTGCTCTACTATTAGGGACATCGTTACACTCTATTAGAGTAGGAAGAGGAACGCTCAATTCTCCTGTGAGTGGTTCGACCACATAGCCATGGGCCCTCCTTCCTGTGACATTTGTGACTCCTGCACATGTCGTGAGGATGTATGGCAGTGATGGCCCTCTAATGTGGAAAACGTCAAAGAAATCTGTTTTGGCTAAAGAAACATTGCTTTGATCATCTAATATCACGTACATCCTCTTCATCTTGTCACGATGACCTTTCGGATATACATTAACTAGGCATATCTTTGAACAAGACTTGCCTTTGAAGCCCTGACCGCACACTTGGGTGCACATGGTCGTTGCACTTGTGCTTGATGTATCGTCAGACTGCTCAGACACATCCTTAGACTCCCCGCCATGGTCTTTGGAGGGGCTCTGCACCCTAGGTCCCTTGGGAGTAGGCCCTGGATGCAGTGCGGCAAGGTGTCTTTCACTGTTGCATTCCGCACACTTTATGGCAACATCGCAGTTCTTGGCCATGTGTGAGACTGACGCACAGCAGCGGAAACATACACCATTGTCCTTCAGGAACCTTTTCCTGTCGTCGAGTAGCATAGCTCTGAAGCTCTTGCATTTTCTTAGTGGATGGGGTTTCTTGTGTATCGGGCAATGTACATTTGGGTCCACAGTTTGGTTTGTTCCACTCTCTGTTGTTTCCTTGGAAACATTAGTTTTGTGCACTGCAACGTGGTTTTTGTTATTGAGGTGTCCTGTCTTTTCCTTTTTCAAGGTAGGTGCTGCGGAGCTGCTGGTGTTGAAGCTCGGGTCATTTCTTGCCTTAGCCTCCTTTCTGATGAACTCAGAGAACACTATGAATGGTGGAAATGCAACTTTTTTATCTTCTTTATACCTTGACCCAAATGTCATCCATTTCTCTTGCAGATAGAATGGCAACTTTTCCACAATGGGAGCAACCCCTCTTGCAGAGTCCAGGTATGCCAAGCCCTGGAGGTACCCGTCTTGTTTTGCGGCTTCAACTTCTAGCACCAAGTCTGCGAGCTCACTAAGCCTGTGGTTGTCCCGGTTGGAAATCTTGGGAAAGCTATCCAGTTTAGCGAACAGTGCCTTCTCAAAGGCTTCTGGAGCTCCATATCGTTCCTCCAACCTTGTCCAAATCAGTCTAAGGGCAGCAGACGAGTGGCCGTTACTAACCGATTTCATCCTGCGTGCTAACTGACTTGACTCAGGGCCTAACCATTTAATGAGAAGGTCAACTTCGTTGTTAGCTGAGATATCCAAGTCCTGTAACACCCTGGTGAATGTTGCCTTCCAGCTGAGGTAGTTTTCGGGTAGGTCATCGAAATGACTCAGTCCACTTGTTACCAGTTGACTCCTTAACAGAAATTTAGCTAGGTCTGATATGTTGTCATTTTCGTTCTGGCTGGGCATGTGGTGTGTGGTATAAGAACTGACCCCTGGTTCTCTTTTGGGTTGAAGAGGGTTCCTTCCTTGTGAGTATTGGTGATGTGAGGCGTTAACCTGTGACACGCGTTGCTCTCTGTCTATCTGATGCGATACAGGAGACTGCATATGTGGCTGCTGTGGGCCAAAAAAGTTGAGGCATCCCATTGCCTGGAAGGGCTCTCGGTTGTGCTGGAGTGGAAGCATTGTGCCCCTGAATGTGCGTCGGTTGGGCAGGTAGTTGTGGTGAATGACGGTTTAAATCCAATTCTTCTTCATAATGGCTATGTCCTTTGTGAGTGTGGTTAGCAACATATTCACTGACTTTCTCTTGCACATTCTGTTCTTTAAATAATGACTTAAAACTTGCCAAGCTACCACGATAGCTTCCTTCAGCAGCAGCAGCTTCCATGACAAGAGCTTTAGCGATAGCTGCCTCTGCGTCTCTGTCTTGACGGAGCATGTCTAATTCAGCTTCAAGGCGGGCCTTCTCAATTTTTAGTTCTTTTTCTTTCCTACTGTAGGCTGCTCTAGTCTTAGCTGCTTCAGCATTTGCCCGTGCCTGCGCAGCTAGCATTTGCTATGCTAATCTGTGAAGCCCGTGAGCCTTTGCTTCGGTGAGAGCCGGATACATGGGATCTAACTTCCAATGACTGTTCATCAGAGTCCTTTAGTTGCACTTTTTGCTCAGAAAGCTCTTGCAGAACCTCTTTATCTTCCTCCATCTTCTGATGAGAGGCTGCTATTTTACTGTACTGTTCTTAAAGCCAACAGCCAGCTAAACTCATCTCTCCAACAAATCCCCCAAGGAAGAGGCAGGTCTTGTAATTAACGAGATTTATTGAAAAGAAGGTAAAACTGAAACAAATACAAATATAACAAGTAAATATTACAAATATCTACACAGATAGATAGGCCAAATAAGTAACTAAAATCAACACTGAGCTTCAGTGTTAATCAGGTCTATTGTAATTTACACAAAGAAATTGCTAACATTAGCTGAGCCATGCATCATTTCTAGTACAATAAATGCTTCCCAATTTCCACATGAATTAACTTATTTTCTCATGAAATGTTCGACTAAACTGTATATTTACACATCAACTGCTTCATTTACAGGTCAATCAACATAAATGTACATACTAGCAATGCCACACCAAAAGATAAGATAAACTTTCAGAAGAGCTGAGCTGACATGTGTCCTTCACCTTAACAACTGAAAAAATCGCTTAACCCAGGAACAGGAAGTGACATCATACCACAATCTGAGAAATTACTGTGTCAAAATAAAAGCCCCTTTTTTCAAATATATTCGTGGCATCACAGTATGTAAATGTAAGGTTATTATAATTTAATTGTATGAGGAATAATGTATGTAACAGGTGCCTAGGGCACCTGTCACCTGTTTTGTGTTTTGTCCCGTTTGTTTGAGTAACGTTCAGTGTTCATTAGTTTAGTTAATTAACCCCTTTCTGTAATTGGTTTGTCTTGTGCACGTGATCGGGTGTCTTTTTGTATTTATGTCCATTGTTTCTTGTCTTCGGTGCTGGTCGTTGTTTTATGTCACGTAGTCTCTTTTGTACCTCATGTTTTGTGGTACACTGCACCTTTAATAAAACCGTTATCCGCTACCTGCGTGCCTGGCTCCCTTCAGCGCGTGTAACGCGGCGGTCTGCGCTTCCTATGCGCCACCGCTTCTTCCCGAGGTAGACTAACGTGACAATGTACTTATATACCTTTTTAAAATTCTGTTTATAATTTGATACCTGTTACGAGTGCCTATGTCACCTGTCCCTCATTTGAGTACTCATTGTCTCTGTTTGGAGATTGGTTTGTTTTTGTGCACGTGATTGGGTGTTTTGTATTTAGGTTCCGTGTTCCCCTTCCCCCGTGCACATCTTTATTATTATTATTGTTACCCTTACTGTTGGTGTCCCTACACCTTTTAATTAATAAACTCCCTGTTTTGTTTTATGTCCTTGTGTCTACTAACTCTCTCCCGCGCTTAAAGACGGTTCGGCGCTGCGCATTACTCCGCGCAGACTTTCCGTGTTAGCGTTTTCAGGCGTTTCGGCGTTGCGCATTACTCCGCGAAGCCGATTCGTTTATACGCTTTCCGGGTTTAAACGAGTTCCGGGTAAGGCAAACGAGTCTAACAATACCATTCTGTTTAAATATATATAATATTGTTTAAATATATAATATTGTTTAATTTGTACAACTTGTGCAATATTGTACATTGCTGATTGCCCTAGATTTCCTTTTGGGATCAATAAAGTGAATGTACATATTTATACTATATAAATATCAGTTGAGTAGAACTCTTTGAGTTTTTGTTCACAAATAACAATGTAATCATATATAAATTATTTTAGTTCTTGACGTAAAATAGTGTAACTATTTTTAACCTAGGGCACCCGTTTTTTGGCCGTTGGGTTTGTTTGTTTTTGGGTTCTGTGTTTGTGTTCCTGTGTTTAGTTAATTAGCTGTCTCGTGTGGGTGTTTTAGTTAATTAGCTTCGCGGGTTCATTGGGTGTTTCTGTGCACGTGTTGGGATATGTTAGGATATTTAGTTCCGGGGTTACATGTCGTCCGTGCGCGTCTTCGTTTTAGGTAACACTTGTATGTATGTACCTGTGTGTTTGGTGTTTGAGCACCATAATAAAATTCCTTGTTCGTATTACATGCGTGCCTGGCTCCCTTCTGCGCGTTAGAATGCTGCGGCTCTGCGCTGTATTTGCGCAGCTGCGTTTAGTCCCGGGTACACGAGTGTGACAAATAGTCATCAAGTACTTAATAAACAAATTTTTCAAAAAGTATTTAGTAAATACGGAGCCCCTAAAGGGACATGAGCAAAAAATAAATAAATTTGAGAGGAACATGAGTAAAAAAAAAATTTTTTTTTACTTATGTCGTGCGCACCACTTAATATCTCGTGAGTTATTAAGTGGTGCGCAAGAGATATTATGTGAATCATAATCTGACAATAAACAGACATGACGCGCTGTTACGATAGCGTTTACACTGGTACATGCGCTCTCCGACACTATGGCTGTTTGACAGATCCACAGATAAATAAATAACACGAATATAAATAAACGTTTCTTTCTAGGAATCTTTCTAGGAATGTAACTCCGGAATGCTGTATAGTGCTGAGTTCGACCGAAACTCGTTTGCATGTTCTCCCCGTTGCTTGTTGCTTGGGCATTTAATTTTACCACCAAAATAACAGTTAAACAGTTAAACGTGGCGATAACACGACTGGATTTCACATGTCTTATAATAATGTCTTATTTTGAAAGACAGGCCGCTGTATTTGATGAGATGAAGTGTACATGTGTAGGATGAGATGAACGTAACCGGTGTTCTTCCACAGCTACACGTATGGAAAAACGGATGTTTTCTAAGAATCACGCATGTGTTTGTGTTCATGTGACTGTGTACTGCATTGTGAATGTTTTACATTCGAACCAAATCGGAAATGTGAATCAATTCATTCCCTGAAGATTCTTAGGAAACAACAGTAACAGGAACGGGAGGGTAGTGGCAGCATCACAAAAGACAGCAACAGACAGTTAAGTTAATGTGCAGCTTTCAGCATCGTTAGTTCCACCAGTCAAAACATTGGTAATAAAACCTGTTCTTGTAGGTAAAAAATAATTTAGCTAATCCTTATTGTTTCCCAGCTTGTGATACTTTCTATTATATAATAGATTTTGTGCAACTTGTGAAGTTGTCAGTGTATTGGAGTGTAATGACATTGTGGGGAAATAAATATGTCCTATTTTATTCTTAGGTTCTTTCTGTAAGTCCTGACAAGTACAGGCTTAACATCACAAAGGAACAGCTAACCGTGCTCTTACTGTTAACACTGCAAACATGCAGCAGTGTTATACATCAAATGCCACTCTTCAAAGACTGGTACAATAGGGATTGACCTCAAGGTCTTTCAGCCTAACTGAACGTCTACTCTCTGGCATTAGTGAAGAGTTCAAAGAAGCACAGGCATCGCTTGAGAACATCATTACGTATAACATTACAACATGGACAACAAAGAATTTACAACAGTGACAACTGGTTTAGTATTTATCCTAAAAAAACTTAAACGTGTTTTTCTTATCCGTAATTATACATGTCCATTAATATTAGATTAGCTCTCTCCCAAATACAGTTACTAAAAGATAAAACTAAATTAGGACCAGATTACATGAACACATTTATTAAAAAACCCATATGGTCTGTAACTGACTGAAAGAATGAACATATTTTAATACATCTACACAACTGATGCTACATTCATAAACAGCTTTACATTAACCTTTGTGGTTCTTTATGCACAGCAAGAGAAAAACGCAAACTTTTAGTAACTGCAGTTTATGTCTTGCTGTAATGTTTATTATAAAATGGGTTCAAAAGTTCAGGTCCTTAAATCTGATTGGCTAAGCTGTTTGCCCAGCCGTGACATTATTGAAAATAATGGAGACCTCTGACTGCTTCACATTCGTATCAATGCATAATATACAATACATTATTTTCTCAATGTTTTTTCATAATTAATTTCTGTGGATTGATTTAGAGCAAACCTGTTCCTCAGTGATCAGTGTTCACTTAAAAAACTGGACTAAATTATGTTGTGGAAGTCATGTTTATTAAGATTTTGCTTTCAATAAATACATTTATGAATCAAACTCTGTGTTTTTATTAGGGTGTTTATAACTGTTTAATAAAATCAATAAAGCACTCCTGATTTTGCATTATTTGAATTAATTAAAGGAATGCCTCTTGCCTACTAACCCCTCTTTTCCGTGATTTATTCACAATACCCTCTCATGCTTTATTGCTTTATTAAACACAACAGCTCTTTTCTTTACTCTTTCTCGAATATCATGCTCCGACAAGTTATTGATAGCGTCTTTAAATCCATCATTGTTCTGTATAATTTATTCAGCATTTTCACTTGTTCTGCTAAATGTGTGTGTATGTTTTTTTTATTGAATTCTTTCTGAATATCTGGTGCAATAATAGCAATGTTCTAGGAGTTGTTTGGATATCTGCCCACAAATCAATTTATCAATGATATAAACAGTAAAAACCCATAAAAAAGCTGTTTATTTTATAAACATTAATTATCATAAATAAAAATGACTTAATACTGTTTTTAATATAAATAAATGGGCTCTTTTACCCACTATGATGGGAAACATAACCATTTAGTAGTACCGGGTTTAGTGTAGTGAGGTGAATGGAAAGCATAAGAGCATTAATCCTGGTCCTTTTCTTCACCATGAGTAATAATGTGAACCAAATTTCTGTAGTCAAGGTTTCCTGATACATCTGGAGGGAATGCTATGAACATCTGATCCATCTGGTCATAAAAATAAGTTATGAAAGCATAATTAAAAATTTGATCACTTATGATGATGGACTAATTTTTTTACAGTCTCTTACCTCTTCTTTTGTGAACCTGTCAGCCTGTGTGGTCAACATTTCAGTAATACTGTAACACAGAATGTACATTGTGCATCCATTAGCTCATTACATACTGTAAAGCAGGGTAAATCATGTAAAATATTTTTCATACACTATAACTGTACATTTAACATATGCTAGATCCCTTTGTTACATATAGGATTAGCATTAACTACATTTATACTTACAATTGGTCATTTATCAGATATATTTAGCTCAAATGAATTACAAGTATCCCAAATTGATTGTTGGGGTTAGAACACAGGAAAAGCACCTCTGAAGCAAACTGCCTTACTCTAGGGCCCACAGTGGTAACTTCAGTGAACATGGGAATTTGAACCCTCAACCTTTAGAGTGATAGCGTAACACCCTAACCACTAAGTTACTACATCCCAGTGGAAATTAATTAATATAATGGAAAATATATTTAAGACAAGTGTACAAGCTTCATGTAAAGGTTTAGGTTATGTCCCTTTCTGTTACAGCAAGACCCTGCTTCTGCTATAAATATTTTTATTAAGAAATAATCCAGGTAAAGTGAACCCTCCCCTAAACTTATCTATGACCTCTGTCATTAATTAGAACTCTTTTTGTATGCCAGGTTTTATCATCCAGCATCAATGACTGACCCATAATGGTCTACAAAATGTTTTAATGTTTTATAAATGTAGAAGTGCAAAATCAGCAAAAGGAATGTAAGAATACTCAACAATAAGTAAAGGTTCTGCAATGAAAATCCTACATCAGCAAAAACCAATAGATACTGTATAGACATCAAGTCAAACTGGGATGCAGAATGTTTTATATACATTGACAATAAATTGATCAAATCTTAAGAGTTGAGCTACAACACCACTAGACTGTAGGAGTGCTGTCATCTTCTGATCCCAGCCATCAAATTGGGATACATGTAAGTTTCACCCATCCATCCATTATCTTCTGCTTAATCCTCTACTAGAGTCGCAGGGGGTTCTCCATGCCCATCCAGGGGAGAACGTTTCGGGCGCTGGGCAGATACACCCAAGACAGGGCATCAATCTATTGCTGGGCACACACTCACACAGACAAACACACTCTCTATATGGGGCAATTTGGAGAATTCAATTGATCCATGTTTTTGGATTGTGGGAGCAACCCAGAGAACCCAGAGGAAACCCACCCAGATTGGGATCCGAACCGGAGCACTGAGAGGCGAAGGTGCTAACCACTAAGCCACGTGCCATTTTAATCGTAAGTTACTTTGGACAAATGTAAATGTAGAAAGAAAAAAAAAGAAGAAAAAAGTAAAAAATCAGTTTACATTTTTTGACCATTTTTGAAATTCAATTTTTTGATGTGATAAAATAAATAAATATGATTCTGATATTTCATTTACTTTAATTATTATTATTTTTAAAATCCATTATTTTTATTAGATTTAGGTTGTCTAACTGTTAATTCACATTTTTTGTGCAAAATCTTTAACTGAAATGTATCAATGTGCTTAAGATGCTTAAGATGCATTCTGTGGTCATGGTTGATGCTGTGTTTCCTTCTCATTTACTTTTGACTTTCATCAGCAGTGTGCACTTACCTCAATTATTATTATTGTGTTCTGTGTCCCTTTACCCCTTATGGTCATTATGTATTGCTAACGTCAATGAGATTATTAAGTTGCTTAATACAGGGTTTGTTATTTGTCTTTTCGTTGTTATTTTCTTTCATTTACATCTGTGCCTTTAGTTGGTCTCTGCTGGTTGGATTTTAACACTGGCACTTTCTCCAAAACCACTCCTAGGGTTTTGTAAAATTTAGGCCTATGTACTGTGTACACAGCACTATACTGTTAATATATATATATATATTTCAAAGTACTAAAGTGGAAATATGAAATCTCATATAGAAATTCTCAATTATAGAACCTCAAAAATGCTTTTAACAAAATGAAACGTGACTTACTATTCTTTCCTCAGGACACCTTTTCCTTCTGGATCAAATACTTTAAAAGCATTTAGGATTGTTTCTTCTGGATCAGCTCCTATGTGCAACACAGTCACATATGAATAGAGTTGCAATTTTATAACCAAATATATTTAATTACCAAATATGTTACTTGTCACATGGTTACTGTAATATAAAATATGAGGATGTAGATTAACTACTTATTTTTGTATTATGCATCTTAGGCACTGCAATCATTGACACTTCTAGTGTGTGTGTTGTGAGCCATCTCTGTGGTGTAAATTTCCATATTGGTCCAGATTTAATATAAATAGATGTATTTAATGCAGGAGACACCGGGGAAAATATATACATGCACAAATTGTCACGTTAGTCTACCTCGGGCTGAAGCGGTGGCGCGTAGGAAGCACAGACCGCCGCGTATACACGCGCTGAAGGGAGCCAGGCACGCAGGTAGCCGAAAACAGGTTTATTTAAAGGTGCAGTGCACCAAAAAACATGAGGTACGTAAAAGACTAAGGTGACATAACACAACAACCAGCACCGAAGACAAGAAACAATGGACATAAATACAAAAAGACACCCGATCACGTGCACAAGACAAACCAATTACAGAAAAGAGTTAATTAACTAAACTAATGAACACTGAACGTTAATTAACTCAAACAAACGGGACGAAACACAAAACAGGTGACAGGTGCCCTAGGCACCTGTTACATTACCCCCGCCCCTGCGGTCGCGCAACGGGGGGACGCGACCAAGAGAAAAAAAAAAAAAAAAACAGTCCCGGGGGGGGGTCCTCCGCCCTCCTTGCGCGGGGCTTGGAAAGCGCCCTCGGGTAGGCGCCCTCTGCGGGTGAGGCGTGCCGAACGCCCTCTGGCTGCAAATTCCGGTGGACGCCCACGGCGGATCAGAAATGGGTCACGCCCTCTGGCTGCGTGGTCCGGTGGACGCCCACGTCGGGCGCGGGGTTGGCCACGTACTCTGGCTGCGTGGCGAGGCGGGCGCCCCCGTCGGACGAGGAGTGGGCCACGCCCTCTGGCAGCGTGGTCCGGTGGACGCCCACATCGGGTGAGGAGATGGCCACTCACTCTGGCTGCGTGGCGAGGCGGGCGCCCCCTGGCTGCGTGGTCTGGCGGGCGCCCACGTCGGACGAGGAGTGGGCCACGCCCTCTGGCGGCGTGGTCAGGTGGACGCCCCCTGGCGGCGTGGTCCGGTGGATGCCCCCTGGCGGGTTGGCGAGGCGGGCGCCCCCTGGCGGCGGGGCGTGCGGCGTGCGGCCCCTGGACCTCGGGCTGGGCGGCGTGCGGCCTCTGCTGCTCGGGCTGGGCGGCGTGCGGCCCCTGCTGCTCGGGCTGGGCGGCGTGGCCCCCTGGGCTTCGGGATGGGCGGCGTGACGGCCCCTGCTGCTGACGCCCCTGGACTTCGGGATGGGCGGCGTGACGCCCCCTGGGCTTCGGGATGGGCGGCGTGACGCCCCTGGGCTTCGGGATGGGCGGCGTGACGCCCCTGGGCTTCGGGATGGGCGGCGTGACGCCCCTGGGCTTCGGGATGGGCGGCGTGACGCCCCTGGGCTTCGGGATGGGCGGCGTGACGCCCCTGGGCTTCGGGTTGGGCGGCGTGACGCCCCTGGACATCGGGATGGCGGCGTGATGCCCCTGGACATCGGGATGGGCGGCGTGACGCCCCTGGACATCGGGATGGGCGGCGTGCGGCCCCTGCTGCTCGGGCTGCGCGGCGTGCGGCCCCTGCTGCTCGGGCTGGGCGGCGTGCGGCCCCTGCTGCTCGGGCTGGGCGGCGTGACGCCCCCTGGGCTTCGGGATGGGCGGCGTGACGCCCCTGGACATCGGGATGGGCGGCGTGACGCCCCTGGACTTCGGGATGGGCGGCGTGACGCCCCTGGGCTTCGGGATGGGCGGCGTGACGCCCCTGGGCTTCGGGATGGGCGGCGTGACGCCCCTGGGCTTCGGGATGGGCGGCGTGACGCCCCTGGGCTTCGGGATGGGCGGCGTGACGCCCCTGGGCTTCGGGATGGGCGGCGTGACGCCCCTGGGCTTCGGGATGGGCGGCGTGACGCCCCTGGGCTTCGGGATGGGCGGCGTGACGCCCCTGGGCTTCGGGATGGGCGGCGTGACGCCCCTGGGCTTCGGGATGGGCGGCGTGACGCCCTTGGGCTTCGGGATGGGCGGCGTGACGCCCCTGGGCTTCGGGTTGGGCGGCGTGACGCCCCTGGGCTTCGGGATGGGCGGCGTGACGCCCCTGGGCTTCGGGATGGGCGGCGTGACGCCCCTGGGCTTCGGGATGGGCGGCGTGACGCCCCTGGGCTTCGGGATGGGCGGCGTGACGCCCCTGGGCTTCGGGTTGGGCGGCGTGACGCCCCTGGACATCGGGATGGCGGCGTGACGCCCCTGGACATCGGGATGGGCGGCGTGCGGCCCCTGGACCTCGGGCTGGGCGGCGTGCGGCCCCTGCTGCTCGGGCTGGGCGGCGTGCGGCCCCTGCTGCTCGGGCTGGGCGGCGTGCGGCCCCTGCTGCTCGGGCTGGGCGGCGTGACGCCCCCTGGGCTTCGGGATGGGCGGCGTGACGCCCCTGGGCTTCGGGATGGGTGGCGTGACGCCCCTGGGCTTCGGGTTGGGCGGCGTGACGCCCCTGGACATCGGGATGGCGGCGTGACGCCCCTGGACATCGGGATGGGCGGCGTGCGGCCCCTGGACCTCGGGCTGGGCGGCGTGCGGCCCCTGCTGCTCGGGCTGGGCGGCGTGCGGCCCCTGCTGCTCGGGCTGGGCGGCGTGCGGCCCCTGCTGCTCGGGCTGGGCGGCGTGACGCCCCCTGGGCTTCGGGATGGGCGGCGTGACGCCCCTGGACATGGGGATGGGCGGCGTGACGCCCCTGGACATGGGGATGGGCGGCGTGACGCCCCTGGACTTCGGGATGGGCGGCGTGACGCCCCTGGGCTTCGGGATGGGCGGCGTGACGCCCCTGGGCTTCGGGATGGGCGGCGTGACGCCCCTGGGCTTCGGGATGGGCGGCGTGACGCCCCTGGGCTTCGGGTTGGGCGGCGTGACGCCCCTGGACATCGGGATGGCGGCGTGACGCCCCTGGACATCGGGATGGGCGGCGTGACGCCCCTGGACATTGGGATGGGCGGCGTGACGCCCCTGGACATCGGGATGGGCGGCGTGACGCCCCTGGACTTCGGGATGGGCGGTGTGACGCCCCTGGATTCGGGATGGGCGGCGTGACGCCCCTGGACTTCGGGATGGGCGGCGTGACGCCCCTGGACTTCGGGATGGGCACGCGCGCCGGTAGGACCTTGGCGGGCACGCACGCTGGCTGGACCTCGGCGGGCACGCACGCTGGCAGGACCTCGGCGGGCACGCACGCTGGCAGGACCTTGGCGGGCACGCACGCTGGGCGGACCTCGGCGGGCACGCACGCTGGGCGGACCTCGGCGGGCACGCACGCTGGCAGGGCGTTGGCAGGCACGCACGCTGGGCGGACCTCGGCCGGCACCTCAGGCTCTCCCTCCTGCACACAAAACATATATACCCCCACCGCAATGCCCAAACACATAGACATCTCAGACATGGGGAAGACGGACTGGACACACGAGACAGGGGGACACAGATCCACATCTACCCCCCCGAGTGTTGGCTCCGGTACCACCCCCTCGCAGCGTGATCCAGACACAGCGCGGTCCGGCGCGGGCGCGTCACGTGACTGCCCCGCAGCACATGTGCCGCGCGTACGCTGCGACTTAGCACCGCGCCGGCGCGCTCTGCGTCTGGATTTCGCCGCGGGGGGTTTAACAATCTGGACCGGAGCGTCCGTCCAGAACTCCTCAGAGTTGAGGAGGGTTCGTATGGGCAGAACATGCCCATACAGGTACGACTCGCCCGTCTCATCATCGGAGATCTGAACCAAGTCCAGACCCTCCTCAGCGCAGAGCGCTTCGTACCCGTACCTCCACATCCACTCATCATCGGAGTCATAGTCATACATTGACATTACATTGATCGAGCCGTCCTCTCGGCTCCGGGACGGCGGGCTGCGCATAGCGGCGCACTCGCGGACACACCGGAACGCGCCGCGAGTACGAGGCTACACGGCCCCCGCAAAGAAAAATTTTAAAATGCGCTTACCTGGGCTCTGGACTCCCCAAATTTCCTGGCTGGTTGTTCTGTCACGTTAGCCTACCTCGGGCTGAAGCGGTGGCGCGTAGGAAGCGCAGACCACCGCGTATACACGCGCTGAAGGGAGCCAGGCACGCAGGTAGCCGAAAACAGGTTTATTTAAAGGTGCAGTGCACCAAAAAACATGAGGTACGTAAAAGACTAAGGTGATATAACACAACAACCAGCACCGAAGACAAGAAACAATGGACATAAATACAAAAAGACACCCGATCACGTGCACAAGACAAACCAATTACAGAAAAGAGTTAATTAACTAAACTAATGAACACTGAACGTTAATTAACTCAAACAAACGGGACGAAACACAAAACAGGTGACAGGTGCCCTAGGCACCTGTTACACAAATGACACAGCACTGAATTAAAATACCGCTTGTACCACAACAAACAAGTAAGGTGGGTTTAAATACATTCAAGGAAAGCCATGTGATGGGAGAACACAACAGAAGATAATTTGAGCCAAACACAACAATTAACTAATTACAGACACTAATTAACGACACTTAAATCAGACAATACGAGAAATAAACAACATAGCTTGCATATGACACAAACTGCATTATTATTCATATTTTCATGATATGATACATATTAAAATGAATCAGTATATATTAGAAAATATTATATATATGTACAGTACCAGTCAAAAGATTGAAAAAAATACCATTTTAAATGATAACACATGCTTAAATTTCATGTAAGTAAATGCTGTGTATTTATATTCTTTTTTCCTCTAATCCTAACCCCAAAATTATTTTGGTCCAGATCTGGCCCACATTATGGGACATGTGGGCCATTTAAATGTTTTTTTTTACTCACATTTAATGCTGGTGATGGTCAGCATTGACATATCTCAGCCACAAGTGGGTCACATCTGTATGATATCTGGGATGCTTTTAATCTAACCTTTAAGCTTCTCTCCAAACATGGTAAGGAACACTGTAAAGTTGATGGGACCTGGAGCTTCTTTCAGCATTTCATCAATCTCCTCCTGTTTCACATTTAGTCGACCTGTTATAATATAAAAAGCAGATGAAAAGTGTCACAGTGAGACACAGTGGTATAGTTGTTTCTGGTTCTCTTTATATTAAAACTTTTTAACTGATTATGTGAATATATGCGGTATAAATTATATTTGAGAATGAAGTTTTGTCAGGCATAACACAGTATTTTTAATTCACAGTACAAATAATTATTGTAAACTGTTCAGTTCTGGTGCAAACAAGTAGGATATTAATAAAAAAAGCCAGAAAGTCTATTAAGGTCCAAACTAAAATGTTTAGGTTCAAGATTTATTCAAGAAGTGTGACATGAAGGCAAATGAATATAATCTTTCCTTGGTTTCGGCATATCTCATTTTTAATTGCCTAGTACTAGTCATTTGGTTTGTTGGGTAAGCTTGTAAAGCTAGTGAATCTCTTTAAATCAGTTATTAGTTTTTAGAAATTAGTTTTTAACAAACCTAGAGCTGCAAAAGTGTCTCTGAGGTCATTTTTATCAATAAAACCATCTCTGTTCTGGTCCATGATAGTGAATGCCTGAAAAAACAAATACATCATAACAGTAAGTTTTCTGTTGACAGATTGTTCATTTTTCAAACTCCTTATGTGACACAGTGGTGAAAATGATGATGACGATGATGGTTATTATTATTATTATTATTGTTGTTGTTATAATTATTATTATTATCTATTAATGTCATTTAAAGCTGTTTAAGACAATGTTCTTTAAAAAAAAACTTTTTGGCTCTTCTATTAACAATAAAGTTAAAATAACTAATAGTAATCTAAGAGTTGTTATCTATGTTAACTTTTCACAATGATTTAGCTTTTTGGTTTTGTTGGCAAAGATAATAAAACACAGTTGTTGGTGGTTAGGAATAAGAGTATATGCTAAGTGCTGTGAACGATTTGTAAAAAATCCTTAAATCATTTTTTATGTCTGGAATTTTCCACCTACCCCAGCTGGCAACACACTACTATGTAAAATACCAGACATAAAATGCACCTCTTTAAGGATTTAAGAACAATTAATACAGTTCCAGAAGTTAATGAAATTTTATCAGTTTTTGCCACCAATTCCTATATGGCATTAGTGATAGTCTGGAATTTTATCCAAAGTGACTTACAAGTATCCTAACTTAATAACCACTGAGTTACCACACAAATGTAAAAAAACTTTAACATATGCATGTTTGAAAAAATATATATATAAAAAAACTCTTTCTTTAAAAAGCAAAAGCCATTAAAATATTAGGAGATCTTACAGATTTCTAAACTAGAAAATTTAAGCTAATTTATAAAGTTTACTTCCAAAAACATTGTGTGATCATTTATTATGTGATTATTTCAGACATTATGGTTCAGCCCATGGTTTCAGTACCAGGTTAATTGTACAGTTCAGACACTGAGCGTACTGTACAGCATCCAAACCCTCTACCTTTTTGTGACACTTAGTTCAGTTTGATAAGGCACCATAAAGATAAGATAAGATAATCCTTGATTGGTCGAACAATGGGGAAAATTTACCAAAAGGTTAACTAAATAAACAAACGAGCGGTGCTAATTAAACTAGTGACTATTTCATCTGCCTAATATTAGTGGAATTAGCTGTATATTTCTAAATAAAAATAAAAAAGTAAAACATTAAAAATGTATTATATTGTATTTTTAAAAGCTGTGCTAAAACAAATTTTATGCAAATATAATCTGTTTTGCAGTGCTTGTCATTAAATCCTACTGGATGATGAATTAGCCATTGTGCTTTCTTTATGTCTAATCAGTGGTGACAGCTGGTAAAGATTTTAAAAGGGGCTCCTGATTTACCAGCAAACTGGGCTGCCAAACTAACATGCTAGTCATACCACCCAGCTTACTGAAGGGTTATACAAAGATTTCATGAAGGATGTAGCCATATGAAAGTGAAAATAGAAGAATAAAAGCCCAATTTAAAATAGTTAAAGAACAGAAACAAGTGAACTTCAAAATGTTTACCTCTTTAAATTCTTGAATCTGAGTCTGTTCAAACATAGAGAAGACGTTTGAGTTGCCTCCATCTGCTGCTCGCTTTTTGGCCTTTTTAGGTGCCTGCACAGAGCAAAACACTAAAATACTTAACTAATTTTGTAGCTGTCTTGTGATCTGTAGTCTATAGTTATTATTAATCTACACTTATTTTATAATGCCATTATTTGCAATGTTTTACAAAACATTCAATAAAACAACTCAAACATAGAATTATATGCAGTTATGTTTCTGTGCAAATATGTGTTACGTTCGTCTTGTCTTTAAGTCTGTGATCTGGCCAGATCACTGCTTTTACATCATTTGCTTTATTTATTCATTCATATAGTGATACTCATCACCTAATGAGTACTATTGTTCTGATAACATCATGAACTCTCATTCTATTTGCATGACTATATTTTCATCCCAAAACACCAAATAGTTCTTGAATATCACATTGTCCACAGGCAACTCACCATGACTGGAGCTGGGTGCAGGATTGCAGAACAATGAATTATTCCCAAAATTCAGCTGGAGAATAGGGTGCAGACGGATGGTTTTATGTAGCCCCATCGTGCCCTCGTTCACAAGCTGATATAAATAACCCATGCCCTCTTTAGGAAGTGACAGGTAAACAATGACCCGGTTGCCCTTCGCACTTCTCTGTCTATCAGGCTCATAAGGGTGGAAACATGGTGGTTTGGAGTAATAGGAGCCAGGGCTTTGGAGACTTGTATAAAGCCACTAAATGACAGCCAATAATTTAATTCAGGATGAACGCTTTTATGTCATGCCAGCTTTCATTTGCAAGCCAAGTTCTCTTTGAAAAAGATTAAGATAGTAGCAAGCCACTTTGTTTTTGTTTCATAAAGGAATTTAATCTAAATTATTATTCATTAATATTTAAACAATATAATTTCATATTTAATATATAATGATTAAAATATTGTACTAAAATACTTGATAATCTTTTGAATGATTTATTTTGTAATGACCGTGTTTTTGTATCAAAATGTCTTTATTTACTACAACTACAAATGCACTACAAATGTAAGAAGAAATGTATCTTAAACAATTTGTGGAAAATATTTTGATGCCTTTATGCCTGATGCTTTGTCATTATAAACTGGGGATTATAAACACAGAGATTAATAAAATTTTTAACTAAAGTTATAATGATTGCAAAATAAATGTGAATAGGTAAATAAGTTTTAAGATATTTATTTTTTACATGTATACACATTGTTTTAACTATTTAATTATAGTCTTATATTATTATGGACAGAACCCTGGCTAATGGTCCTTTCAGTTTATGCCTTATAATGTTTTCATTAAAATTCTTGTAAAAACTGTTCTCTCTGTCTAAGCAGTAATTTCCAGATTCTTGATTAAATATCTCCTGATGCTGTGCATGCCTGTGTAAGAAGCGATGTTCCACCACATGGCAAAGAAGCTGTAGCACTAATGAAGCTATTATTACACTACTATCAATATTGAGACAAATAGAGGTACTGCTACATATGGTGATGGAGGATAGTATATATATTGTAGGTGAAGATTATAAAGATGTAAACCTTAATAGCAAACATATTTGTAAATATATATATATATATATATATATATATATATATATATATATATATATATATATATATATAATTATAGCGTTAATATAGAGTAACATTCATATGTTTCTAAAATAAGATGAAAATGAAGTGAACAGAAACAAACATGTATTAGAAATAGTGGACATCTATTGTGGACAACGGCGGCGCTGCGCGGGGCTGTGTGGTAAGAAGCGAGCCAGGCGACCAGGTAAGCAACAAAGAGGTTATTTATTCCACAAATCAGCAGGAATGCTGCTGAAGGCACGGCGGAACGTGCCGGGAACTAAACACTAACCGAGAACACTAAACAATGGTAACGCGGCCAACGTGACAAACGCGTACGACGCATATAAAGAACAGACGTACAGACAGATGTGCAGGTGGCACGGCGTGGGTCGCTGGCGGCACGGCACGGACCAGGGGGCGGACCGCTGGTGGCGCTGAGCGGAGGGAAAAGCGCCTCACGCTCAGCGTAGAGCGGTATGCTGACCTCGGGCCACGCCGCGAATCCCGGGGCGGATTACCGGCGGAGCGGGACGGTTCGCGGAGCGGCATACCGACGACCAGTGGTGGAATGCTGGCTGTGAGCGACGGAATGCAGACGGCGAGCAGGGAAACGCTCGTGGGAAGTGGCAGATCGCTGACGGCGCGCGGCGGCTTACGGGAAGGATTACCGGCGGAGCGGGACGGCCTGCGGAGCGGCAGGCTGGCGACTAGTGGCGGATTGCTGGCGGTGAGCGGCGGATCGCAGACGACGAGTTGGGAAACGCACGTGGCGAGCGAGGACTCGCTGTCGGCTCAATACCCGGGCGGAGCGGCTCGCAGACGGAGTGCAGTGGCTCGCTGGCTGCCTGCGGAGGCTCGCGATCGGTGCCCAGCGGAACACAGGACAACATCCCAATCCGCAAACCGTACGGGGCAGCTCGCAGGGCGGAACCCTGGTCCAGCGTCCGCGAGGCGGACTCCTGGCGGCGAGGAATAGCTCGCGGAGCGGGTGATCGGTGGGGCCGGGTGGCTCGCGCTGCGGCTCACTCCCAGCACGGGGCAGCTCACAGGGCGGAACCCTGGTCCGGCGTTTTCGAGGCGGGCTCCTGGCGGCGAGGAATAGCTCGCGGAGCGGGTGACCGGTGGGGCCTGGCGGCTCACGCAGTGGCTCGCTACCAGCACGGGGCAGCTCGCAGGGCAGAACCCTGGTCCGGCATCTGCGAGGCGGACTCCTGGCGGCGAGGAATACCTCGCGGAGCGGGTGATCGGTGGAGCCGGGCGGCTCGCGCATCGGCTCGCTACCAGCACGGGGCAGCTAGCAGGCCGGAACCCTGGTCCAGGCGGCCTGGCAGCTAGGAATAGCTGTCTCTTCACCGCGTCCAGGTGCTCGCCGACGTAGCGGGCAACTGGACCCAGGGCGAACCTGGCCAGGAACACCGTCTCGAACCGGCTGGCCGAGGTGAGACAGTCGTCCCCGGTGGCCACTAGGCCCTCGGCCCACCTCAGCGCAGGACCCAGGTGTCGGGAGAGGTAGAACTGCACACTCTCTCCGTCCGACAGCTCCCGACTGGTCACCAAATCAAACACCCTGTGACAGTCGATAATGTAAGGAAGTGGCTTCAAAGCCACCCTGTCGCAAGGTGCAGGGAGCTATACTCCGGAATCCGGTCAACTCCCCTCATCACTCCAACCTCCAGGGAGCGAGAACTGCAACAAAACTAGATGGCGGGGCAGGCGCCAAGCTAATGTAGCCGACTGCTGCAGCCGGGGAAACTGCTATTGGCGGGGCTAGCGCCGGGCTAAAGTAGCCGGGATGCTGCAGCCAGGGACTAGGCTAATGGCGGTGTTAGCGCTGAGCTACTGTAGCCGAAGCTGCAGCCGAACAACGCGGCTAATGGCGGCCGAAGAAGTGGTGATCAAACACTGACTGCCGGGACAGACCGATAATACGGGATATGCGGCAGCGGGGAAATTAAGACTCCTGGACTTCGCGGGTATGCGAGGCCAGCATTCTGTTATAGCGGGCGGCTCAGTCCGTCCAACGGTGGCGCTGCGCAGGGCTGTGTGGTAAGAAGCGAGCCAGGCGACCAGGTAAGAAACAAAGAGGTTATTTATTCCACGAATCAGCGGGAACGCCGCTGAAGGCACGGCGGAACGTGCCGGGAACTAAACACTAAACGAGAACACTAAACGATGGCAACGCGCCCAACATGACAAATGTGTACCACGCATATAAAGAAAACATAAAGACAGACGTGCAGGTGGCGCGACGTGGGTCGCTGGCGGCACGGCACGGACCAGGGGGCGGGCCGCTGGTGGCGCTGAGTGGAGGGAAAAGCGCCTTGCGCACAGCGTAGAGCAGTAATCTGACCACGCGGCGCGGTGCGCAGCGGATCGCCGACTGAGAGCGGCAGAAAGCTCGGGGCACACGGTGAATCCCGGGGCGGATTACCAGCGGAGCGGGACGGTTCACGGAGCGGCATACTGACGACCAGCGGCGGAAAGCTGGCTGTGAGTGACGGAATGCAGACGGCAAGCGGGGAAACGCTCGTGGGAAGCGGTGGATCGCTGACGGCACGCGGCGGTTTACGGGACAGATTACCGGTGGAGCGGCAGGTTAGCGACTAGCGGCGGATCGCTGGCGGTGAGCGGCGGATCGCAGACGGCGAGCGGGGAAACGCGCGTGGCGAGCGAGGACTCGCTGTCGGCTCAATACCCGGGCGGAGCAGCTCGCAGACGGCGTGCAGTGGCTCGCGGACTGCCTGCGGAGGCTCATGATCGGTGCCCAGCGGAACACAGGACAACGTCCCAATCCGCAAACCACGCTGCGGCTCACGTAGTGGCTTGCTGACCGTACGGGGCAGCTCGCAGGGTGGAACCCTGGTCCAGTGTCCGCGAGGCAGACTCCTGGTGGCGAGGAATAGCTCGCGGAGCTAGTAACTGGTGGGGCCGGGCGGCTCGCGCCGCGGTTCGCTACCAGCACGGGGCAGCTCGCAAGGCAAAACCCTGGTGTGCCATCTGCAAGGCGGACTACTGTCGGCGAGGAATAGCTCGCAGAGCAGGTGAACAGTGGAGCCGGGCGGCTTGCGCGGCGGATTACTGCCCCGTCCAGGTGCTCGCCGTCGTAGCGGGTATCTGGACCCGGGGCGAACCTGGCCAGGAACGCCGTCTCGAACCAGCTGGCCGAGGTGAGACAGTCGTCCTCGGTGGCCACTAGGCCCTCAGCCCACCTCAGCGTCGGAGAGTCGGAGTCGGGAGAGGAGAACTGCACCCTCTCTCTGTCCGACAGCTCCCGACTGGTCACCCCATACTCCGGAATCCGGATAACTCCCCTCATCACTCCAACCTCCGGGGAGCGAGAACTGCAGCAAAACTAGATGGCGGGGCAGGCGCCAAGCTAATGTAACCGACTGCTGCAGCCGGGGAAACTGCTATTGGCGGGGCTAGCGCCGGGCTAAAGTAGCCGGGATGCTGCAGCCGGGGACTAGGCTAATGGCGAGGCTAGCGCTGAGCTACTGTAGCCAAAGCTGCAGCCGAACAGCGCGACTAATGGCGGGGCTAGCGCCGAGTTAATGTAGCCGAAGCTGCAGCCGAACAACGCCGCTAATGGCGGCCGAAGAAGCGGCGATCAAACACTGACTGCCGGGACAGACCGATAATACGGGATATGCGGCAGCGGGGAAATAAAAGAAGCACTTACCCGGACGAAGACTCCTGGACTTCGCGGGGGTGTCAGGCAATCATTCTGTTATAGCGGGTGGCTCAGTCCGTCCAACGGCGGCGCTGCGCAGGGCTGTGTGGTAAGAAGCGAGCCAGGCGACCAGGTAAGCAACAAAGAGGTTATTTATTCCATGAATCAGCGGGAATGCCGCTGAAGGCACGGCGGAACGTGCCGGGAACTAAACACTAACCGAGAACACTAAACAATGGCGTGCCCAACGTGACAAACGCATACCACGCATATAAAGAAAACATACATACATACATACATACAAACAAACAATGCTGGCCTGCTGACTCAGGGCGCATGCGCACTTTAAGTGTAGTCAGCAGGCCACATGTGATCAGGTAGGACCCAATCCCAGCTCAAGGGGATGGGCCCTACCTACGGGAGCCCTAAACGGCAAAAAAAACGAAACTAAGAAAACAGGGGGGAGTGGCCTAGCACTCCCAACTTGACACATCTAAAATTGAATGACTATATTTATAAGTCCACAAATGTTTCTTTAGTAAAGCATAACTTCACTTCTGTCTGTCATGCACTTTGTGCTCCTGAATTGATTTTGTTTCTTTTGGTCCGTGGTCCTGTTGCTTATTTGAGTCTTTAGAGAATTAGCTCATTAGTCATTGTTAATTCTGTTCACCTTTATTTGTCAGTCACACTTGTATTTAAGCCCTCCTTCTTAATGTGTAAACTGCTTTATTGTTATTTATGTTGCGTCCGTTGGCAATGTGTGTGTGTGTGTGTGTGTGTGTGTGTGTGTATGTGTAATGATTTATGTTAATAAACCCATACTCGCTCCACCGTTTTCTTTACACCCATCAGGCAGACATACAAGCTACAATGTAGAAAGACTTTTACTCTACTTTACGCTACGTAGGATGGCTGTATAGGTTTATCAATAAAATAAAAGTTGTGATTTTAATTGGATGAAAAAAGGAAATAATATCACATTTCTTACAACTTTCTAGATATTTTTTAGGACAGTAATTAAGTATCAGAAAGCAAACAGCTCAGGATAAATGATTGAAGCTGTAAAGCACTGCAGCATATGTGGTGTAGTAGTGTAGCTGTTTGTCAAAAGGCCAAAAACACATTGGAAAAAAACCTATGCCTTGAAGCCATGCTTCTGAACTAAAAATAATCAATTCATTGATTTTTTCATCTCAGTCAATAAGATCAATAAAATCAGTGTTTATCAGTGTTGATTCGGAGTTGGTTCGTTTGGAGAAATAAAATAACAGACAACTGAAAATGTATCAACAACAGTAACATAAACAGTAACATAAATGTAAAACCTCTTGAATTCCAATTACCTTTATTTATGTAATTAGCTTTTTGATATGAAAACTGAACTAAAATTATTGAAGCACCATTCATTAAAAACATATAGTAAACTGATACAAAATCCTGTTCCTATATATTGGAGCTACACATAACATGTAGCCCATTGCTCTATTTATAAAGATTTGCAGAAAAATAGCACATTAATATATTCCAAGATTTTAAGATACACACAATCACAATCTCAGTCTCTCTCTCTCTCTCTCTTTTTCTCTATCTATATTTACTGTATTTACTGTATTTACTATATCTTACAAAACTGAGTACACCCTTTCCATTTTTGTAAATTATTAAAATAAATCTTTTCATGGGACAACACCGAAGATGACACTGATACAGTGTAAATATTCAGTGTACAGCTTGTATAATAGTGCAAAGTTGCTGTGTCCTCAAAATAACTCTACACAAAAGATTTTACATCTAACCCGCTACAAACAAAAAGGTTATTGATATGGGGGTGGTCAGCCTGTCAGTAATCAGACCATACAGCACACACACACACACACACACACTGTATTAAATTGGTCGCATAGCTGTCCTTCCAGAAGGAAGCACAAGAAAGTCCAGAGACTGAATATAAACAGACTTTGGACATGGATAACTGGAACCATGCCATGTGAGCTGATGAGACCAAGATAAACTAATTTGGTTCAGATGGTGTCAATTGTTTGTGAGTGCTGCTGGCTGTGGGTAGCTACAGTTCATTATAAGAACCATAAATGCCAATATGTACTGTGACATACTGAGCAAATCTCCCTCCCTTTCGAAATCCAACATGATAACAACCCCAAATAAACCTCCAGGATGGCCACTGCCTTGCTATTTAAACTGAGGGTAAAGCTACTGTACTGGCTAATCATGTACCCAGACCTGAATCCTATTATACATCTGTGGGACATCCACAAACAGAAGGTGGAGTAGTCCAAGGTCTCTAATACCCAGATGCTCTGTAAAGCTGTAATGAGCACCATGTTTAAAAAAGTGAATGCATTGCTGGAAAATAATGGTGGGCTTGATATGAATAATTTCACTCGGCTATTTATACAAGCTGCAGACTGACTACTTTACATTGTATATCTTCGGTATTGTCCCATAAAAAGTGAAAACATTAAAAACATAAAAGTGTTGGCATACTCACATTTATCATTATAGCATATGCTCATAAAATATTTTTAAGGTAATGTATGTTATCTTTTTCACATTTCTTGCATGCCATATCTCTACCTACTGTCTGCAGAGAAAGCAGGGCACCTAATCCCAAATGCTCCAAAGCCTGCCCACCACTCTGGGCATGTGTGTATATGTACTCCACTCAGTGTGTGTATATGTGTGTGTTTCACTGCACATATGGGTTAATGTGAATAAATCACTTTATTTTCACTTTTTTTATTACCTTCACCTTCAATGTAGCTTCAATGTAGCAACTTCGAAAGTGCAACAAAAAGCATTGCTTTGAGCTTGGTATAAATTGTCAAATAAGCAGGAGCATCTGTTTGATCAAACATCCTAAAAAATAATCCAATGGACATGTTAAGCACAGTCCTTCCTCATTGCATATCCTAGTCAAACCAAGAACTGGGAGGCTGTAATTGGGCTAAGATAACAAAGGCTGGATAAGTGAAGATGGTTAGGGCAGGGAAGCTAGCAGGGAGTAAGAAAAATATCTATGAGACATTAATCAATGAAAGCAGCTGACGGACTTAAGTCAGAAACCATGCTCAAGACGTAATTCTATAGCCTGGAGAGTACAGGACACCAATTTCCAGACCAATTTAGGTATGCTGGCAGAAAGACTGGAGGTGCTTCAGATTTGTTGAGGGAGGGTATCAAGGGGGTCTGTTTCTTACAATACCTAATTTAATATGAATTTACAATTCCATCTCTTTATTAATGACAGCACAATTTAAAGTTTCACTTGAATGAGATTAAGCAAAAGAAGTTTAACACATTAAATTTGGACTCTCTATAAAATGTCTGAAGTTGAAAAGAGCAAATATATTTTGTTTTTTATATAGCAGATGGACTATTCATCTTATTGATTTACTGATTATTCGATCGAAAGGTTCCATTAATCATTTCTTTTTAAGCAGAATATTGATCAGTCTGAAACAAAGGTATTGATTACTACTATTGATTGGGGCTGTACCATTCTGTCTATCCCCCTTGCTTTCAGCCATCCCCCATATCCCTGTTGTGTGGTGAGCTCTGGCCGGGGAAGAAGACTCTACATGGTGAGCTTGCTGTCTTTTGTGGATTTGACTGCTGAAAAGGTTTGTCCTTTTCCCAACCAGCTGCATGTTTTCTGAGGTACAGTACAGCATTTCATTTTATGAGCAAGTTTCTACTGAAGTCGAAAATATTGCTTTCAGAATTGATAGATATAAATAGATAGATCGTCTCCCATTAGCTGTTCAGGGTTTGGGTGTGTCCAACTGTATAGACTGTTTGCAAATAATGTTTGAAAAATGAGTACAAAAATCAATACTTATACTTTAGAAAATCAGTTGTAGTAACTAATCAGTTGGTGTTAATTTAGCAGAATGTGTTTTTTGGCTTAGAAAGTAAAATGACAGAATGAAAATAAATTGATTATAATGCACATTTAAATTAGACAACTATATAAACACACATATCACTGGATGAATGAAAATGATTTGAATGATGAATGATGTGTTTCAGATTCTTTTTAGTGCTGGTTAAAGTCAATAGAAGCCATGCTTTATTTTAAGCTGCTATGAAAGCAACAGTTGTCTGTGTAAAAATCACCATAATTTGTGCAAAACAAAAACTATAAAGTAAGAGCTCACATGAAAAAAATATTTAAAGTCACAGTCTGTGCAGCTGAGGAAAAAGGTAAGCATTGTTATTATGTTACATGTAAATGTGATATGTAGTACTGTATAAACTTCTGCGTAAAATGACCGTTTCTGAATTTTAAATGTAATAAATACAACAGCAATAACAATAGTAATAGATTTTTAATATGCTTTACTATTATATTCTTATTGCCTTCAGCTAAATAAATAAATATTCAGAAGATAAAGGAGACTAAAACAGCTGATTGACATTGTCCTTCACAATATGGTAAATATAATAGATATTTTTTGTAGTTATTCTGTATAACATTTGTTTTTGAAACTTAATAAAACATATGATCTTAAAAGACAGCACGGTGGCTTAGTGGTTAGCACATTTGCCTCTCAGCGCTAGGGATTCCCTGTTCGGATCCCAATCTGGGTGGAGTTTCCATGTTCTCCCCGTGTCCGCGTGGGTTTTCTCCCACAGTCCAAAAACATGGATCAAGGTCAATTGATTTCTCCAAATTTCCCCATATAGAGTGTGTGTGTGTGTGTGTGTGTGTGTGCTGGTGTGTATGTGTGTGAGCGTGCCCAGTGATAGATTGGTGCCCTGTCCTGGGTGTACCGGCCCAGCGCCTGAAACTTTCTCCCCTGGATGGGCATGGGCAACCCCCCGCGACCCTAGTACAGGATAAAGCGGAAGATAATGGATGGATGAATGGATGATCTTAAAATAATAGTTTTTACTTTATCTGAGCTCTGGACTCTGGACAAAATGTGACACGCATATGACTGCATGCATGATAACACACACACACACACACACACACACACACACACACACACACACACACACACACACACACACACACACTACATGTACAGCAGTTAATCAGTTTGATTGATATGTGGATTAGAACTGCACACTGGAGAAGATGATTGCTAAGAGGGATTGTGAGATTGTCTGTCTAAGAGAAGAGGTGCAGAGACTCCAGCTTAAACTCCAAGAGGTTCAGAAGAGCACAACCAATCACATATCATGCCTTCAGCAACAACTAGTCAATAAAATAAAGGACATAGAGGTATGGTGATTTCATTTTTCTTAACTAATTACATCTTTAAGGAGACATATGAAAAATCTACTTACATTTAGGTCAAACAACATTTTTTGTGAATTACCTAATACATTTTTTAACACACTTTTAAAGCACCATTTAGATTTTGGGCTAGTTGATAAATTACAAGATTTCAATAGGGTGCAAACCCCACCGTCAACAATACTCTCTCCAGTATTCCTTACCAAACAGTTGTTATTATTCGACAAGCATTATGCAAAGCTTACATGTGTGTATAAGAAAATCACAAATCACAAAGTGGTTTGTGATTTTTAAACAAATTCTGATGTTAACCTAGATTCAAGATCTTTTATGGATTACATGGTTTCCATGTCCTAATATAAAAAAAAACCATAGAATTCAAATGCATCAGGTGTTAAGGTAATTAGCATGTTGTGATAAGAGATTTTGCTTCATAGCATGACATTAGAATGCCATATGGGGTGGGAACAGCAGTGACTCATTACTACTTAATAAAACACCTGCTAAAAAGTATATTAAAAATGGCTGTTGAAACAGTGTTATGCGTAATTCTAGTAGCATTCTGACCAAATTATGTCACATACCTTTGATTACGGCTACTGAGAACTATGAAAGCTTATGGAAAATTGGTATAAAATGTCACATTTAATGATATGATTGCAGACGATATTGTATCTGTCTGGTTTAACTTTCAGCTGTTTTCTTTATTTATTTTTCTTTATACTAGAAACTGGAGTGCAAGCTGCAATCCCAACAGGACTACGAAAGGATCAAATCAGAACTCAGGTTCAACAAAATACTTCACATCTCTTCATACACAATATGGTTAAAATAATGTGAACATGCTTCATACGGTGCTTTTTTTGATTTTCAAACTTTTTATTACAAGTAAAAATATGTGAAAGATAATTCAGATCATGGCATTGATCAAAAGGTGGATCAAAGGGTGCCTAATATTGCAAAGTCTATGCGTTAGATAGATTTCAGTTTAAAAATAGTTAAAAAAATAAAACTTTCAGACCAATTATGGGATGTTGAAACACATTATCCTTCAAACAACAATATAAGTTTAAAAAACAAAATTTAAATTGAGCTATAGTAATGAGAGAAGGAATTAAAAAACTTATAGGGGATTTTCATTTATTGTGGATATTGTCATATTCTTGACCTAAGCAAATAAATCTTCCAATCTTTTAATTACTGCAGTTTAATAGTCTATTGACAAAGAAATAAGTTTTTATTTATTTATTTATTTATTGAAAAAAGAAGGAAAAAGAAAAAAACAATGAAGGCAACTTGCTAAATTGACAACATGCAAATTTCAAATGCACATTCTATTTAAACTCCAAACTTCTACAAACCTTTATAAAGTATAGAAAAACATAGGTCTTATAGGTAATGAATACAGGACATTGGTTTGTAATGCAAAGTTCTTAAAAATTGTGTTTTGAAAGCAAAACAAACAGAATTAAATGTTTCCAAAGTAATAAAAACCGAAAACTTTGTTTTCAAACTTGGTTGGCCCTTTCAGGTCTAAAATTTTCTGAATTTTTATATTTATACATGCATATGCAATGTTGTTTTGCCAATTATGCCAATTAGATAATATGTGTTTCTTTAATTTGTAATCGCGTTGGATAAAAGCATCGGCAAAATGACTAAATGTAAATGTTAATGTAACTAAAAGTATTAGTATGGGCTGTTCCTTGTTCCAGCATTGCTTTGCACATGTGCATAAAACTAGGCCCACAATGCAAAGAACATTTAATGTCTTTTGCAAAACTCATCTGAACACAGGTATATTTACTGAAAGCCAAGCCCTCTTGTCTACTATTAGCACTCCACCTGACAAATACATTTTTTACTCTATCTCTTCTAACAAATGTCAAAATTGTTTGGTGCTGCTCCCTTGTGGCCTTTCAAGAAAAATAAAGGTTTTGGAAATAATTTGTAATATCCATGCAATTGGTTTTAGAATAGGCTGTGACTGCCCTCATTTTGTTTGCCTCATTGTGTATGTTGATATATTAATATATCTACATATATCTCCACCTGCTTGTACATCCATTAATTCCATTTGTTTTTATTTCTTTTAGAAAACTCAAAGAGGAAAAAATGGCTTTAACTGTCTCTCATCTTCTGCCAGTAAAGGAGGAGATTCAGGCTGGGTGCCACAACATTAATATAGTGGTAAATAATCTATAGTGGTGGTCAGGATACAATAATGATAATTAAATGCATTTTAAGTTAAGACACTTTTCTTATTACAATCAATTATGTAATAAGTATATCATATGTAAAAATGGCCACAACACACTACAAATAGTGAATAGTTTATCCTGCATTTACTCTTTTATACTCGCAGACTAATCTTTAAAAAAAAAAAAAAAAACTTGTAATAGTTTTCTTTATTTAACATGTTTTGAATTTAAGTTGTTAAATTACGATATAATAATCGATAATAAGGAGGGGGAAAAAAATGTTTTAACCCATTACATTCAGTCAACTTAATTTCCCCCCTCTTTATTGTCAAATGTTCTAAACCATGATGTTAACTTTAGCAGATATTATTTTATTACTATTATTATTACTATTATTTATTCCCTGATATGTATATAGTATAGGGCATGCGTTCAAATTAAATGAGAGTGATTTTATTATGTTATTCACTTTGCATTGCATTCATCATTTACAAACTGACCAAAAAATTTAAATTAAACGGGCTGTAATATGTAATAGCAAATATAAGAAAATTGTACTAAAAAATAATTTTTTATGATGAATCTCAGGTTTTTATACATTTTAATTATTATTCATATTTACTGACATTTATGCAACCTTTTTTAAAAAAAAGCTTTTTTTTAATGACATATTGTCTGTCTTATTTTAAAGATTTAAACCATGAGACTTATTTAATTAAACTTGCACCCATTTTAATAAACATTCTGCTATCGCATATTGAAACAGCCACCATGTCAGGAAATGTAAAAATAACACAATTTGATTTCTAGGATTTATTTAATAAACCATCCTTAATGTCACAAATAGTCTGTAAGGAGAGTTCTGGAGACGTGGATGCAGAACAACAGTTCTTTATAGGAATGCAAGGCAGAGGTAGGGTAGTGCAGGAGGAGGATGGTGCGAGGAGGATGTTGCCCGCTGGACCCAGGCCGGGGTGATTAACCTGGACGGAGGACTGGGCAGAGCACAACACCGAGCCAAAACAAAAACTAAATAAAACAAGGCACACAGAGTAAACTACGCTGTAGTAAGAGAACCCTACACTGGCTATGCGTGAGAAGAAATAGAAGAAGCTAGTGAGTGTGTCTAGGATAGACAAAATAACAAACCCTATGATAGACAGAATAGGTGTGTTAACGAGAGTGTAATCACAAAACCTGAAAGAAGGAAGAGTGTAGAAAGTGCACAAAGAGGTATGGTGAACTACACGGGACGACTGAAGGCTGGGAACCAGACTGAGAACAACGAGGGCTGGGAGGACAGTCAAGGTATTAGTATACACTGGAGGAAACAACGTTAGTTCACCAAAACAGAGCGTATTAGTATAAAGCTTGGAACCGTTAGTAAGTAGAGTGAACGATGACACACGGACGCCCTCAGGTGGTGGCGCGCCAGCGGAGCAGGCTAGGGCGAGCGCGAACTCCGCCCCACCCGGCCGAAGCCGAACCACCTGAGTGGACGGACAGAGATCGCTCCCGGGACGCAGGACACTAAGGACAGGATGAACACTGAAAACAGAAAGAGTATCAGACAGACACCAGGGAGCGATCACAGAAAAACAAAGACGTTCACTCATACAACGACAGGACGTGGTCTGGTGCGGGGACGACCCCTGGGCCTACGGGGCTGAGGGATCGGGAGACCCGAGTCCTGATTGCCAGCCGGGCAAGGTTGGCTGGTACTGGGGGGAGCAGAGGCAGGTAGGGGACTCTGGCGTGGGCGACCCCTAGGTCTGCTGGGAAGGGAGCCCGGGGGCCTG
The DNA here is from genome assembly GCA_019802505.1 of Corydoras sp. C115. Classification (NCBI taxonomy): domain Eukaryota; kingdom Metazoa; phylum Chordata; class Actinopteri; order Siluriformes; family Callichthyidae; genus Corydoras; species Corydoras sp. C115. The sequence goes on from JAFMOC010000003.1 coordinate 8,341,200, forward strand.
CCTCTGCGAGCCGGTGTGCGAGGGGGTCTTCCTCTGGGACGAGGCGCGGGACGGTCAGGGTGAGTCAGGTGATACTGGTCAAGTAGCGTCCTGTCCAGTATGTCCGTCCGTCTAGTCCATGACCTTTCTTCGGGACCGTACCCCTCCCAGTCGACAAGGTATTCCAGTCCTGAGTCCGTCCGGCGGGAGTCAAGGATTTGGTTGACAGTGTACGTGGGGCGGTCATGGGGCAGTTCTTGAGAGATGCGCTGATGTGGTTCATTATCCAGGGGACCGGGTTTGAAGGGTTTGAGGAGGGAGACGTGGAAAGAAGGAGAGATTCTAAGTCGGGGAGGTAGTCCTAATGTCACCGTCACGTCGTTGACTCTCTTAACTATGGGGTACGGTCCAATGTACTTGGCACCCAGCTTCTTGCTGCCGGGTACCCGAAGGTCTCTAGTGGAGAGCCAGACCTGATCTCCCACTTGGTAGGAGGGACCCTCACTCCTCCTGCGGTCAGCAAACCGCTTGGTCCTGGCGTTGCTTTCCGTAATCCTCTGGTGGACCATTTCCCAGACCTCTTCGCTCCTGCGGAACCAGTCATCGACAGCCGGTGCGTTGGATGGAGTGGGGTCCCAGGGAGCAAAAGGGGGTTGGAATCCCAGGGAACATTGGAAGGGGGTGATTCCCGTGCTGGAGCTCCTGAGTGAGTTTTGGGCTATTTCTGCCCAAGGGAGGAAGGTTGCCCAGTCATTCTGGTGGCTCTGGCAGTATGTTCTAAGGAACTTGGCCAGCTCTTGGTTCGCCCGTTCGCACTGCCCGTTGCTTTCAGGATGGTAGCCGGATGTGAGGCTTATGGAGGCACCCAGCTTCTTGACGAAGGCCTCCCAGACGGCAGATGTGAACTGTGGACCCCGGTCCGACACAATATCCTCCGGGAGGCCGAAATGACGGAACACCTCGGTGAACAGGGCCTCGGCCGTCTGGAAGGCTGAGGGCAGTGCGGGCAGGGCGATGAACTTAACCCCCTTGGAGAAGCGGTCGACGATTGTCAGTATGGTGGTGTTGCCCTCTGATACTGGTAGGTCCGTCACAAAGTCGAGGGCGATGTGACTCCAAGGGCGTTGGGGGACCGGGAGCGGGTTCAGTTTTCCTGCTGGGAGCTGGCGTGGGGTTTTGGTGGCAGCGCAGGTGGCGCATGACGCGACGTCTCGGGCTACGTCGGTCCTCATGGATGGCCACCAGTATTTCTCTTGGAGCCTCTCAAAAGTGCGATTGCCACCTGGGTGTCCCGAGCTGAGGTTAGTATGTGCCCAGGCGATTAGTTCCTGGCGAAACTGGTTGGGTACAAACAGTTTGTCCGGAGGTGTGTCTCTCAGGCGGGCCTCCGGGTTCTGCCTGTTGGCGGCCCGGATCCGTTCATCCAATTGCCAGGAGATGGAGTGAACAAATACTCGGGTAGGCAGTATGGTTTTAACTGGTGGTGCTGCCTTCTCCTGGTCTTCGTACCGTCTAGACAGGATGTCTGCCTTCGCATTCTCTTTCCCTGGTCGGTACGTCACTGAAAACTGGAAACGATTGAAAAAGAGGGACCACCTGGCTTGTCGGGCGTTGAGTCTCCGTGCACATTTTAAATACTCAAGGTTGCGGTGGTCCGTGATGACCTGGACTGGGAATTTTGCGCCCATAAGCCAATGCCGCCACTCCTCGAACGCCAGTTTAATGGCCAACAATTCTCTGTCCCCCACGTGATAGTTTTGTTCAGCGGGGGAGAGTTTCCTCGAGAAGTAGGCGACGGGGTGCAGTTTAGGAGGCGTACCTTGACGCTGCGACAGAACGCCTCCGACCCCCAGGGAAGATGCGTCCACTTCTACCACGAAAGGGGAGTCTGGATCAGGGTGCGCGAGCACCGGCGCCGTGGTGAATGCCCCCTTCAGCCTCTCGAAAGCGTGCTGCGCTCTGTCCGACCACGTGAGTCTCCTGGGTTTTCCCTTGAGAAGTTGAGTCAAGGGGAGAGCGATCTGGCTAAAGGACCGGATGAATCGGCGAAAAAAGTTAGCAAACCCCAGGAAGCTCTGAGGCTCTTTAACAGACTGGGGTGTCCTCCATTCCATTACCGCCTTGACTTTCGTCGGGTCCATCTGGATTCCTTGATCCTTAATAATATAGCCTAAGAAGGCGATCTCCCTTTTGTTGAACTCGCATTTCTCCGCTTTGACGAACAATCCATGTTCCAGAAGTTTCCCCAGGACCTCTTTTGTGTTGCGGGCATGGCTGGCGGAGTCTGGTGAGTATATAAGGATGTCGTCCAGGTATACGATGGCGCATCTCCCCAGGAACTCTCGTAGGACGTCGTTGACCAGGCACTGGAAAACCGCCGGTGCGTTGGTCAGTCCGAACGGCATCACCAGGTATTCATAATGACCGGCTGAGGTGCTAAACGCTGTCTTCCACTCGTCCCCCTCCTTAATACGGACCAAGTTATAGGCATTCCGCAAGTCGAGTTTCGTGTACCACTTGGCGGTGCGTAGTTGTTCCAGCGCCGAGGGGACGAGAGGAATGGGGTAGGTGTAGCGTTTAGATACCTGGTTGAGTTCCCGGTAGTCGATGCATGGTCTTAGGGAGCCATCCTTCTTGGGGACGAAGAAGAAACTAGAGCTGGCAGGGGATTTGGACGGTCGGATGAATCCCTGCGCCAGGGCCTCGCTGATGTATTCTTCCATGACCTTGGTCTCCTTGACTGATAGAGGATACGGTGTGGATCGGGGGATCTTGGCGTCTGGCAGGAGCTCGATAGCGCAGTCATACTCTCTGTGAGGTGGAAGACGACATGCAAGTCCCTTGCTGAAGACCTCCGCTAGGTCTCGGTACTCCTCCGGGACGTTCTCAGGGAGATTGCCGGGAGGTTGATCCGTTACTGCCACGTGCAGTGTTCGCCCCACCGGAACCAGGCATCGATCCATGCACCGTGGGGACCAGGCTACAATGTCTACCGGCTCCCAAGTGATCCTGGGGTTATGGTCCCGCAGCCATGGTTGACCCAAGATGACCGGTGATAGAGGCTTCCTCATGATCAATAGTGACCTCATCTCCTTATGGAGGGCGCCCACGCTCAGTGAGATAGGTCGGGTGCGATGCGTGACGGTCCCCACCGTGGCACCATTGACTCCCGTGATCTTGATGGGAGCCGATAGGGGAACGGAGGGTACCTGGAGACCTCGTACAAGACGTTCCTCAATGAAGTCCCCCTCCGAACCCGAGTCGATGAGGGCGGTCACTGTGAAAGTATGGGACAGGTGAGATAACTGGGTGAGAATCCGGGAATTGCTCTTAAGAACGGGTTGAACCGGGCTCACCTGGCGGACGCTGGGCGTCGGAGGTCTTGTCCCGGTCCTCCTCGCTCCTCCTGCTACCTCTGCCTGCTTGTCCTCCGTTTTAACTGCCTTCTTGGGGCAATGCGCCACTTGATGTCCTGTTCTCCCGCAGTACTGGCAACGGTGTTGGCGCAGCCGTTCTTGCCGCTGCCGCTCTGCTACCCCGGTCCGTCCCAACTCCATAGGGACGGGCAGCGTGGAAACCCCAGCAGATTGCGGAGTGTAGGTTCCTCGGGAAAAGTCAGGCGGGGTGGCGTGCTGATCCAGCTGTATGGCCAGCTGAATGACCTGGGATAAGTTCAGGTTGAGAGAGCGATATACCAACTCCCTCTGCAGCGACGAGGCCAGACCCGCTTTGAACTGCGAAATTAGCGCCACCTCGTTCCATCCGCTAGCGGCCGCCAGGGTGCGGAATTTCAATGAGTACTCTGCCACCGATTTCTTACCCTGGTGGAGCAGTCGCAGTTCGTCTCCGGCCGCCGCCCCGTGGCGAGGGTGGTTGAAGGTGGATCGGAACGCCTCAAGGAAGGCGGTGAGTGACGTGGCGTCAGACCCGTTATTCTGCCATATGGCCGTAGCCCATGCGGACGCCGGACCGGTGAGCCGGGAGATGAGCAGGGCAATGGCATTCCGGTCCGTGGTGGGTGGACGGCTGGCGAGGAACAGGGAGAATTTCAGGAGGAATTCCTCGCAAGCATCAGGATCCCCGGCATAGCACGGTGGCTCCGGGATGGGGATGGGCGTCGTGCTAACTCCTGTCGTGGAGGAGGACGCACCAGCAGCGCCCATGGCACCCCCTGTGGACGAGGGGGCGACCTGAGGAGACAGGTTACGTGTAGTGTTGCTGCGGTTACCCACGGTGTCACCTGATGGTGAGACAGGTGCTTTGGCGGCTCCTGTGGACAACTCCTGCACTTGGCGCATCAGGACCTGGATGACCTGTCCTTGGTCCTGTATTTGTTGCGCCAGCCGCTGAAGCAGTTGTTCCGCCGTCTCCATGGTAAGGCGAAGTATTCTGTCACAAATAGTCTGTAAGGAGAGTTCTGGAGACGTGGATGCAGAACAACAGTTCTTTATAGGAATGCAAGGCAGAGGTAGGGTAGTGCAGGAGGAGGATGGTGCGAGGAGGATGTTGCCCGCTGGACCCAGGCCGGGGTGATTAACCTGGACGGAGGACTGGGCAGAGCACAACACCGAGCCAAAACAAAAACTAAATAAAACAAGGCACACAGAGTAAACTACGCTGTAGTAAGAGAACCCTACACTGGCTATGCGTGAGAAGAAATAGAAGAAGCTAGTGAGTGTGTCTAGGATAGACAAAATAACAAACCCTATGATAGACAGAATAGGTGTGTTAACGAGAGTGTAATCACAAAACCTGAAAGAAGGAAGAGTGTAGAAAGTGCACAAAGAGGTATGGTGAACTACACGGGACGACTGAAGGCTGGGAACCAGACTGAGAACAACGAGGGCTGGGAGGACAGTCAAGGTATTAGTATACACTGGAGGAAACAACGTTAGTTCACCAAAACAGAGCGTATTAGTATAAGCTTGGAACCGTTAGTAAGTAGAGTGAACGATGACACACGGACGCCCTCAGGTGGTGGCGCGCCAGCGGAGCAGGCTAGGGCGAGCGCGAACTCCGCCCCACCCGGCCGAAGCCGAACCACCTGAGTGGACGGACAGAGATCGCTCCCGGGACGCAGGACACTAAGGACAGGATGAACACTGAAAACAGAAAGAGTATCAGACAGACACCAGGGAGCGATCACAGAAAAACAAAGACGTTCACTCATACAACGACAAATACTGATCTATACACGGAGGTGAGAACGCAGATGCTAACACACAGCTAACATAAACAGACACGCACTCACCGAGACCAGACGCACCACGAGACACAAAAGCAGACAGGATAGCAGTCAAAAAATCGCTCGGCATGTATGATAATCAGGGACAATACTTCGCGATCTGTCCCGTGCGAAGACAGAGCTTAAATAGAAGAAACGACCCATCAAACAAATTAGCCTCACCTGGTGCCGAAGCGAAAGCGGAAACTAGAAGGCGGGGCTAAGAGCGCGAGTGACAGATCGTGCAGGAGAGGCAGACGCAGAGCCCGGATTTCTTACACTTAACACAGTATTACTATTTTAATTTTCAGTCAAATTAAGTCATTTGATTATTATTTGTGTGAACACCACACTACAAAATAAAATTTACTAATTAAATCTCTTAATATTTTTTTTCATAAATGCAATTTAAAATTGAGTTGTCCTGCACATTAACCTACTATTCTGTAATTCTCTTAAATCTCTCAGGTGACGTCCAGTAGTACAGAAAGAACTGCAATGGATAAACATGAAGTTCAGACTCAGAGCCCTCTTAGTGAAGTTAATGTTGCTATCAGTTTAACAGGTAATGAATGTAAATATTATTTTTGCACTGCTTCTTGATGGGTACATTTGTTAAGAATTAGACTTCAAAACAGTACAACAGAGCTGGATTTCCCAAAAGCGAACGTTCTTAGCAAGTTACGAACAACTTTAAGAACGACGTAACTTTAAGAACGCAAATTTTACTGCGCTTTCCCAAAAGCCTTCTTAAGTCTCCTAGACAAAAAGAGACTTTTAAGTCGTTCTTTGTAGACTCCGCCCCTGATAAGGCACCTTCAGTCAAAAATTGAATCACAGATTACCACACAATCTCTCATTATAATCAAGGACGGATTAAGGATAGTCTGGGCCCCTGGGCAATGAGTTGCCTTTAAAGTGAGCTCACTGTTGGACATATTGTCAGGCATGAAAAGAACATCAAATAGCTCAGTTAAGTGTGTGTATGCATTCAAACAGTGGTTGAGACAGGACACAAGTTTGTCAATGACAACATTGAAAGTTTCGATCCGAAACTTGTCCTTTCCATTAAATGCTACACCTGGCTCTGCACTATCATCAGACATAATTTTGCGCTTCTTTGTACGCTGGAGGTCATGCCTGTACTCTTGGGAGACAGCAGTGGTGACATTTAAAGCTGCCCCTTCAAACACCTCAAAGTTATCTCTCTGTGCTGCCACAAAGTCTCGTAAAGACAAGATAAGTTGTGTAGCTGTACATATGTCAATATCATGCTTCTGCAGCTGCAGGCTTGTGGCTTGGAACCTCTGTAGTATTGTGTCCCAGAAGTATGCCATGAAGGCCATCTCCAACGTGTCCAATTTGTCACAGAGTGCAGAGGCTTCACTTCGAGTTACACATTTCTCCTCCATATCTTTAGACATATCATTCAATGCCTCTCTCAGTTGTGCATAATATTTCCAAAGAGCCTTAGTTGACTCAGCTCGTGCGCTCCATCGAGTACCTGACAGTGATTTCAGTGTGAGTTTGATATCAGTATCACGGAAAACCTTTCCCCACCTGTGTGTAGATGATGCACAAAATGTGTACATTGCCTGTACAAAGTCAAAAAAACATCCAGCTTCTGGGCTACTGTCAACAGCATTGACACCAACTAAATTCAGTGAATATGCTGCACAGGGGACATAACAAATCAAAGGGTTTCTTTGCTTAAGATGAGCTTGGACTCCATTGTACTTTCCCGACATGTTACTTGCATTATCATATGACTGGCCCCTACAGTTGGGTAAGTCTAGGCCCAGATTCTCCACCATAGCAACAACACACTCTGCCAAACTGACCCCACTATTGTTTTCAATAGGCTCAAAAGCTAGAAAACGCTCAACTACATGTCCGCCATTATTAACAAACCTGAAAATAAAAGTAAGTTGGTCCACATGAGCAAAGTCTGGAGTGGAGTCAACTATAACAGAGAAGTATTTTGATTCTTTGATCTCATTAACAATTGCCTGCTTTGTTCTCTGTCCCATCAAATGGATAAATTCTTCACACACTGTTGATGATAAGTAGGACACAGAACCTTTTCCCTTACCTCCAAACCTTTAGAGGTGCTCAGCTAGGAATGGGTCAAATTTGGCTAAGAGTTCTATGATGCCCAAAAAATTACCATTGTGGGCTGATCCTAATAGCTCATCATCTCCCCTGAAAGCAAGTCCCCTCTCCCCCAAAAACTGGATGACTGCAACTCTTTTCAAAACTTCCTGCCAGTATTGTCTTTCTGCATCAATTTGTTTGACAATATCAGAATCAATTGTTGCTGTGCCTCTGGAGTGATTATATAAAGCTAGCATGCAAGCCCTATGCTCCACACTCCCCTCATGCTCACCAATCCGATCTGAATGTTTCCAGTCAGAAAATCCATGAAGAAAAGTATTGTGCTTACTGGAAAACAGTTTGCAAGCAAATCAATACACACAGCCAGTTGAAGGAGAGTAAAGTAGCCACTGCCTAGTCACAGTTTTCCCATTGGGTAGAGAGCAACTGAGTAGAGCATTTGTAAAACTCCTACTGGTACACCCAATGCCTCTATCCCTGACTGAGGCTGGGTACTTAGCACTTCTGTTTTGAAATGCAGTTTCTCCTCTACTAACAAAAATCGACTTGGCTTGGTCGGTAATGGAACAGGTATAAAGCAGGGTCGTTGACCGTTTCACACTGTTTCAAGGGCCCCTGGGCGCTGGCCCCACTGGCCCGGTCAGTAATCCAGCCATGATTATAATGCACAAAAAATAAACAAATAATTTAGAAAATATGTTTTAAAAAAACTATATAAACACTAAATAATCATATTTAAATTAGGCCCACCCTTTCCTGGGTGTACCAGCGCCCAAGTTCTCCCCTGGATGGGCATGGGGAACCCCACCCTAATAGTGGATAAAGTGGAAGATGATGGATGGATATATATATGGGGAACCCAGGACAGGGCACCAATCCATCGCTGGGCACCCACTCACTCACACAAACACACTCTATATGGGGTAATTTGGAGAACTCAATTGACTTGATCCATGTTTTTTTGGACTGTGGGAGGAAACCAGAGGAAACCCACTCGGACATGGGGAGTACATGGAAACTCCACCAAGATGGGGATAAATAAATAAAAATTAAATAAATAAATAAATAAATAAATAAATAAATAAATAATTTCCATCCATCCATCCATTATCTTCCGCTTTTCCGGGGTTCGGGTCGCGGGGGCAGCAACCGAAGTAGGGAGACCCAGACTTCCCTCGCCCCAGCCACCTCCACCAGCTCGACTGGGGGAACCCAGAGGCGTTCCCAGACCAGCTGAGAGATATAATCCCTTCAGCGTGTCCTGGGTCTTCCCCGGGGTCTCCACCCAGCTGGACTTGCCTGGAACACCTCCCTAGGAAGGCGCATCCTTACCAGATGCCCGAACCACCTCAACTGGCTCTTTTCAATGCGGAGGAGTAGCAGGTCCACTCCGAGTCTCTCCCGGATGACCGAGCTTCTCACCCTATCTCTAAGGGAGAGCCCAGCCACCCTGCGGAGAAAACCCATTTCGGCCGTTTGTATTGGTGATCTTGCTCTTTTGGTCATTACCCAAAGCTCATTACCATAGGTGAGGGTCGGAACGTAGATTGACTGGTAAATCGAGAGCCTTGCCTCAGCTCCTTCTTTACCACAACAGACCAGTATAGGGTCCGCATCACTGCTGACCCCGCGCCGATCCGTCTGTCAATCTCACGCTCCATCTTCCCATCACTCGTGAACAAGACCCCGAGATACTTAAACTCCTCCACTTGAGGCAAGATCTGATCCCTGACCCAGAGAGGACTCTCTACCCTTTTCCGACTGAGAACCATGGCCTCAGATTTGGAGGTGCTGATTCTCATCCCGGCACACTCGGCTGCAAACCGATCCGGTAAGAGCTGAAGTTCACAGCCTGATGATGCTAACAGGACCACATCGTCTGCAAACAGCAGCGACGTGATCCTCAGATAACCAAACCGGACACCCTGCATCCCCTGGCTGCGCCTAGAAATTCTGTCCATATAAATTATGAACAGAATCGGTGACAAAGGACAGCCCTGACGGAGTCCAACCCTCACTGGAAACAAGTCTGACTTACTGCCGGCCATGCGAACCAAGCTCCTGCTTCGCAAATACAGGGACCGAATGGCCCGTAGTAAGGAGCCATGTACCCCATACTCACGAAGCACCTCCCACAGAATACCCCGAGGGACACAGTCAAAAGCCATCTCCAGATCTACAAAGCACATGTAGACTGGTTGGGCAAACTCCCATGAACCCTCGAGGATCCTGGAGAGAGTAAAGAGCTGGTCCAGTGTTCCACGACCAGGACGAAAACCACACTGCTCCTCCTGGATCCGAGGTTCGACTATCAGTCGGACTCTCTTCTCCAGTACCCCTGTATAGACTTTGCTGGGGAGGCTGAGGAGTGTAATTTTCCTGTAATTGGAACACACCCTCCGGTCCCCCTTTTTAAAAAGAGGCACCACCATCCCCGTCTGCCAGTCCAGAGGCACTGCCCCCAATGACCATGCAATGTTGAAGAGGCGCGTCAGCCAAGACTGCCCCACAACATCCAGAGCTTTGAGGAACTCCGGGCGGATCTCATCCACTCCAGAAGCCCTGCCACCAAGGAGCCCTCTAACTACCTTAGCGACTTCAGCCACAGTGATGGACAAGCCTCCTTCCGGGTCCTCTGACTCTGCCTCCTCTCAGGAGGGCATATTGGTGGGATTGAGAAGGTCTTTGAAGTATTCCTTCCACCGCCTTATGACGTCCCGAGTCGAAGTCAACAGTGCACCCCCTCCACTATATACTGTGTTGGTGGCACACTGCTTTCCCCTCCTGAGACGCCTGACAGTTTGCCAGAATCTTCTAGGAGCCGACTGAAAATCACTTTCCAAGCTCTCACCGAACTCCTCCCACACCTGGGTTTTTGCCTCCGCAACGCACAAAGCCGCAAATCGCTTGCCCTGTCGGTACCGGTCAGCTGCTTCTGGAGTCCCACAAGCCATCCATGCCTGATAGGACTCCTTCTTCAGCTTGACGGCATCCCTTACACGAGGTGACCACCACCGTGTTTGAGGGTTACCGCCACGACAGGCACCAACTACCTTTCGACCACAGCTCCTGTCTGCCACCTCAACAACGGAGGAACGGAACATGGCCCATTCAGGCTCAATGTCCCCCACCTCCCCCGGAATGAGGTTAAAGCTCTGACGGAGGTGAGAGTTGAACATCTGTCTGATGGGTTCTTCTGCCAGACGTTCCCAGCAGACCCTCACTATACGTTTAGGTCTGCCTGGTCTGACCGGAATCTTCCCCCGCCATCTGATCCAACTCACCACCAGGTGGTGATCAATTGACAGCTCAGCTCCTCTCTTCACCCGAGTGTCCAAGACACATGGCCGCAAGTCCAATGACACAACTACAAAGTCGATCATTGAACTGCGGCCTAGGGCATCCCGGCGCCATGTGCACTTATGGACACCCTTGTGATCGAACATGGTGTTCGTGATGGACAAACCGTGATTTGCACAGAAGTCCAACAACTGAACACCACTCGGGTTCAGATCAGAGGGGCCGTTCCTCCCAATCACACCTCTCCAGGTCTCACTGTCATTGCCCACGTGAGCGTTGAAGTCCCCCAGTAAGACTACAGAGTCTCCAGGGGGAGCACTTTCCAGTACCCCCCCCCCCCCACAGACTCCGGGTAAGAAGGCTGGGTACTCTGAACTACCGTTCGGCGCATAAGCGCAGACAACAGTCAGCACCCGTTCCCCAACCCGAAGGCGTAGGGACGCTACCCTCTCATCCACCGGAGAAAACTCCAACATGCACGCTTCAAGCCGGGGGGCCACGAGAAAGCCCACACCTGCCAGACGCCTCTCGCCATGGGCAACTCCAGAAAAGAACAGAGTCCAGCCCCTCTCAAGGAGATTGGACCCAGAACCCGAGCTGTGCATTGAGGTGAGCCTGACTATATCTAGCCGGTATCTCACAACCTCCCGCACAAACTCAGGCTCCTTCCCTGCCAGTGAAGTGACGTTCCAAGTTCTGAAAGCCAATTTCAGCAACCGAGGATCGCGACGCCCAGGCCCACGCCTCCAGCCACTGCCCGATCCACACTGCACCAAACCCCTATTACTACCCCCCTCACAGGTGGTGAGCCCATTTGAGGGAGAACCCATGTAACTTCTTCGGGCTGGGCCCGGCCGGGCACCATGGGAATGTGCCCGACCACCAGATGCTCGCTGACGAAGCCCATCCCCGGGCCTGGCTCCAGGGTGGGGCCCCGATAACCCTAAATCGGGCAGGGTACACGTATTCCTGGTGTCTCTTTTCATAAGGGTTTTCAGTGGACCACTCTTTGTCTGGCCTGTCACCTAGGACCACTTTGCCTTGGGAGACCCTGCCAGGGGCTTTTTGCCCCAGACAACATAGCTCCTAGGATCATTCAGGCACTACCCATTCAGGCACTCCACTACCACGGTAAGGTGGTGATCCAAGGAGGAGAATAAATAATTTAATACATTTTATATATACAGTTGTGATCAAATTTATTCAACCCCCACTGAAATAAAGTGTTTTGGCCAGTTTGACATTGATTTGGATCATTTCAGTCATCTTATTTACAATTATATCAAAGAGGCACTTATAAATTAGACAAATATAACATAATATTTATGATGGAATAACCACAAATGTCTTTACTGTGCTCACATCATTATCAGTTTTATTCAACCCCCTAGTGACATTATTTTTCAGTACTTAGTACAACATCCTTTTCCAGTTATGACAGCTTTCAAGCGTGAAGCATAGCTTGACACAAGTGTCTTGCAGCGACCTATGGGTATCTTAGCCCATTCTTCATGGGCAAAAGCCTCCAGTTCAGTCACATTCTTAGGCTTGCGCACTGCAACTGCCTTCTTTAGGTCCCACCAGAGGTTCTCAATTGGATTTAAGTCTGGTGATTGCGATGGCCACTCTAGAATGTTCCAGCCTTTCATGTTCAACCATGCTCTAGTGGACTTGGATGTGTGCTTCGGATCATTGTCCTGTTGGAAGGTCCAACGTCTCCCAAGCCGCAGGTTTGTGACTGACTCCATCACATTTTCCTCCAAGATCTCCTGGTACTGAAGGGAATTCATGGTACCCTGCACACGTTGAAGCTTTCCTGTACCATTAGAAGCAAAACAGCCCCAAAGCATAATTGACCCCCCGCCATGCTTCACAGTAGGCAAGGTGTTCTTTTGTTCATAAGCCTGGTTCTTCCTCCTCCAAACATAGCGCTGGTCCATTGTCCCAAACAGTTCTAATTTAGTTTCATCTGACCACAGTACACTGTCCCAAAACCTTTGTGGCTTGTCCACATGACTTTTGGCATACTGCAGTCGACTTTTCTTGTTCTTTGGAGTCAGCAAGGGGGTGCGCCTGGGAGTTCTGGCATGGAGGTCTTCGTTATGCAGTGCGCGCCTTATTGTCTGAGCTGAAACTTCAGTGCCCACATCTGACAGGTCTTTTTTCAGTTCCTTAGCAGTCACGCGGGGATTTTTCTCCACATTACGCTTCAGGTAGCGCACAGCAGTCGCGGTCAGGATCTTCTTTCTGCCACGACCAGGTAACGTTTCCACTGTGCCCTTTAACTTGAACTTGCGAATGATACTTCCGATAGTGTCTCTTGGAATATTTAACAACTTCGCAATCTTTTTATATCCATTGCCATTCTTGTGAAGAGCAATAACCTCTTCTCTTGCAGGGTACCATGAATTCCCTTCAGTACCAGGAGATCTTGGAGGAAAATGTGATGGAGTCAGTCACAAACCTGCGGCTTGGGAGACGTTGGACCTTCCAACAGGACAATGATCCGAAGCACACATCCAAGTCCACTAGAGCATGGTTGAACATGAAAGGCTGGAACATTCTAGAGTGGCCATCGCAATCACCAGACTTAAATCCAATTGAGAACCTCTGGTGGGACCTAAAGAAGGCAGTTGCAGTGCGCAAGCCTAAGAATGTGACTGAACTGGAGGCTTTTGCCCATGAAGAATGGACTAAGATACCCATAGGTCGCTGCAAGACACTTGTGTCAAGCTATGCTTCACGCTTGAAAGCTGTCATAACTGGAAAAGGATGTTGTACTAAGTACTAAAAAATAATGTCACTAGGGGGTTGAATAAAACTGATAATGATGTGAGCACAGTAAAGACATTTGTGGTTATTCCATCATAAATATTATGTTATATTTGTCTAATTTATAAGTGCCTCTTTGATATAATTGTAAATAAGATGACTGAAATGATCCAAATCAATGTCAAACTGGCCAAAACACTTTATTTCAGTGGGGGTTGAATAAATTTGATCACAACTGTATGTATATATATATATATATATATATGCATCAGGGGGATTTAGGTTTTCACCAGCACAACACAAAATTGCAGTTGGGGCTGGCTTAAATGTTCCTGATGAAGAATGTGAGAATGAAGACGGCATTCATGTTCCTGCCAAATACAGTTTATGCCTGATCTATTAGTTGAATTGCAAGCACTGATAGTTTGTGATACATCCTCCACTTTCTTCATTGTTGGTGGAAATCTTGTGCTTTGGAAAATAATGTAATAATGGATATAATTTGTCTTTTTGTTCTACTTAATCAAGCATCTTATTTAGTTTGCTTTCAGAAAATTGTACATTACACTGTTGGTTTGCCATTCCACTGAATAATGAATTCAGGTTCATAGTGCACCCATTAATAAACTTGCTTGGTAAGCGATTGGTCAAAAATTGGTTGTTTCTCGCTTTTTGTAACAGTAGCCTAATTTATATATGATTATTTAGTGTTTATATAGTTTTTTAAAAAATATTTTCTAAATTATTTGTTTATTTTTTGTGCATTATAATGAGAGATTGTGTGGTAATCTGTGATTCAGTTTTCGACTGACGGTGCCTTTTTAGGGGCGGAGTCTACAAAGAATGACTTAAAAGTCTCTCTTAGTCTAGGAGACTTAAGAAGGATTTTGGGAAAGCGCCGTTACGTCGTTCTTAAAGTTGTTCATAACTCGCTAAGAACGTTCGCTTTCGGAAAATCCAGCCCAGGTCTTTTATTATGCATTGTTTCATTTAGTTTATTACTGCATAACACCTAAATGTCATTACAACATATGTGTGTTTAAATATATGTATCTTTTTATGTCTATTTTGAACGTTTAATCTAACAGTGCCCAAGGCTCAGAATTTTTATTTATTTTTTGGCTACATGGTTTTAGAATCAAATGTAATACTCAGGAATACTGAGGAAATTTATCCTCAATTCATCATTTGGACCTTAAAATATGCCCATGGCCCTCTAGAATGTATTTTTTCAGGATTGTAGCAAATTTGCGCTCATGTGAGCAACTTAGAGGTAAATTTTATTTCACAGGGCGGGATGGTTGCTTAGCACATCTCTCTGTGTCCATGTTGGTTTTCTCTGGGTTCTCCTGTTTCCTCCTACATGGATTCAAGAGGATATTTGCTGCTCTAAATTGCCCTAATTTTGGATAGTGTGTGATGTTTGTTTGTAGGAGTGAGTGTGCCCAGCGATAGATTGGCAAATACTATGATGAAATATATATTGGGGTTGTGTATGCTTAGATGTTGTTTGTGTTTGCAAAAAAAAAAAAAGAAAAAAAAAGGAAAAAAAAACTTGGTGTATCCCAACTGATATATGTCTTTTAGGTGAAGAAATAAAGACTAAGGCAGAGATACCATCAACCAACCATCCATCTACTGAGCCAGTTGTTCACACCAAGTGTGATGAGTCTGTGTCCAGCAGCACCGCACCATTGTCCAGAGGTTGTTTACAGTCTCCCTCTTGTATAATATCCAATGATGCTCCACCACTAAAGACAGAAAACATATCTGAGGATCTTCATTCCCCACAAAGCAGCCCTTTTGATTGCGAAGAAATATTATTGGAGAGTATCAAGAACCAGGATGAGACTGTTAAAATCATAGAGCAGGTAAAAGAGTTGCTCAAAAAACACAACATTGACCTGCATGTGTTTAGCCACTATGTTTTAGGTAATTTGCAAGGAACGGTCAGCAAGTTTCTTACTCATCCCAAACCCTGGAACAAACTGACAAATGAAGATAAAGAGCTTTTCCTAAGAATGATCCACTTCCTGTCAGATCAACAGCATGTCCTAGTGCTGCGTGTAATTCAAGACCGGCTGCGAGGTAAGAGGTCTTTTCTTAAATATATTTGGATATACACAATGTGGACAAAACTTTAACCTCTTATGTTTCTCAGGGCTAGTCCCTTACTTGCAAAGTATACAAGATGAATTTTAGATAACATCTCTTGACAGTTTTGGTATGGAGGAAATCCAGTTGCATTCTTAGATCCTTCATCTTTAATCAACTGAATGCCTTTGGGATATATTAGAACACTGATTTCTATTTAAATCTTCTTACAAAACATGAGCTAATTAAGAAAATTGTGATTTGAAATCTGATTATGAATTAAGATCAAGTCTTTTTTTTTTTTTTTTTTTTTTTTTTTTTTTTTTTTCTCTCCGTGTCCTGTCTGCCATTGTGAAACTCAGGATTGATGTCTGAGTGTCTAAATCAGGCCCAACAGTTTTGATTTTACAAGTGGAGCATACAGGTATTTCTCCATGATGCTCCACTTGGTATATATTTAAAACTTTATTGCAAAATTTTTTTTTTTGGGGGATCATATCTGTACAGCAACCACGGAGATGGAAAAAGAAACAGAAAAGAAGAAGGAAAAAAAAAAAAAAAAAAAAAGAGGTATACGAAAGTGGTGGGAGGAAAGAAGAAAAGACCAACAGAGAAAAGAAAAAAAAATAAATAAATAAATAAATAAAGAGAAAATAAAATAAATAAATCCATCCATCCATCCATTATCTTCCGCTTATCCGGGGTTCGGGTCGCGGGGGCAGCAACCGAAGTAGGGAGACCCAGACCTCCCTCGCCCCAGCCACCTCCACCAGCTCGACTGGGGGAACCCCGAGGCGTTCCCAGACCAGCTGAGAGATATAATCCCTCCAGCGTGTCCTGGGTCTTCCCCGGGGTCTCCTTCCAGCCGGACTTGCCTGGAACACCTCCCTAGGAAGGCGCCCAGGAGGCATCCTTACCAGATGCCCGAACCACCTCAACTGGCTCCTTTCGATGCGGAGGAGTAGCGGCTCCACTCCGAGTCTCTCCCGGATGACCAAGCTTCTCACCCTATCTCTAAGGGAGAGCCCTGCCACCCTGCGGAGAAAACCCATTTCGGCCGCTTGTATTCGCGATCTTGTTCTTTCGGTCATTACCCAAAGCTCATGACCATAGGTGAGGGTTGGAACGTAGATCGACTGGTAAATCGAGAGCCTTGCCTTGTGGCTCAGCTCCTTCTTTACCACAACAGACCAGTATAGGGTCCGCATCACTGCTGACCCCGCGCTGATCCGTCTGTCAATCTCACGCTCCATCTTCCCATCACTCGTGAACAAGACCCCGAGATACTTAAACTCCTCCACTTGAGGCAAGATCTGATCCTTGACCCAGAGAGGACTCTCTACCCTTTTCCGGCTGAGAACCATGGCCTCAGATTTGGAGGTGCTGATTCTCATCCCGGCCGCTTCACACTCAGCTGCAAACCGATCCAGTAAGAGCTGAAGTTCACAGCCTGATGATGCTAACAGGACCACATCGTCTGCAAACAGCAGCGACGTGATCCTCAGATCACCAAACCGGACACCCTCCATCCCCTGGCTGCGCCTAGAAATTCTGTCCATGTAAATTATGAACAGAACCGGTGACAACCCTCACTGGAAACCAGTCCGACTTACTGCCGGCCATGCGAACCAAGCTCCTGCTTCGCAAATACAGGGACCGAATGGCCCGTAGTAAGGAGCCATGTACCCCATACTCACGAAGCACCTCCCACAGAATACCCCGAGGGACACAGTCGAAAGCCTTCTCCAGATCTACAAAGCACATGTAGACTGGTTGGGCAAACTCCCATGAACCCTCGAGGATCCTGGAGAGAGTGAAGAGCTGGTCCAGTGTTCCACGACCAGGACGAAAACCACACTGCTCCTCCTGGATCCGAGGTTCGACTATCAGTCGGACTCTCTTCTCCAGTACCCCTGCATAGACTTTGCCGGGGAGGCTGAGGAGTGTAATTCCCCTGTAATTGGAACACACCCTCCGGTCCCCCTTTTTAAAAAGAGGCACCACCACCCCCATTTTCATAGTAAATAAATAAATAAATACAATAATATATATATATATATATATATATATATATATATATATATATATATATATATATATATATATATACATATATATACATACATACATACACACACACATATACATATATACACCTACATACACATACACATATACGCGCCTACGCATAAGTACATATATGCCCATACGCACATATATACATACATACATATATACATACACATACACATATACACACATACATATACACATACATACACACATACATAAATACACACACATCCATACCTACATTTACCTTCATATACTAAAATTAATTACAATTTCCAGTATAAATATATTTATTTATTTATTTAAACTATTCTTTTAATTGATTTTATAAATTAACGAAAAGAAAGACAATTTTAAGAAACCAGGATCTGAACACCTGTTTGTGTGCAGTTGTGAGCATGCAAGTAGATGAAAGATTTCTTCCATAGGAATGCCAAATGGGAATTTGTAGTAGTGACCGTGGGGGACCCCCGGCCCCGACCCCAAGGCCCGAGGCAGACACCAGGAAGACCAGGGCCAAAGGCACCGCGGAGGTCCCAGGCGCCGCGCCCCCAGAGGCCCCAATGCAGGGACAACCGCACACCCCACCCCCCCGAACGGACCCAAAGGGAGAGCCGAGGGAAGCCCCCAGCAGCCCCCCGCCGAGCCCAGATCAAGTCTAAAATATGAAAAAAAATAATGGAACATACCTCTTAATATTAATGAGTTCAGGTGTAAAAACATGGTCCATATTGACATGGTTAAATTAGTTTGTTGGTGTGGAGAAACATGATTTGCCTGCAATGATCTCAACTTCACTGAAGCACAATGTTCTCAATTAGGGATAATGGGCCAGGGATTTTGGACAACTGGAAATTTGATGTGATAAATGCTTGTGGAGTTGTAATGTTTATTAAGTTTATATTTGACAATGTTCATTGTTATTTATCTGTAATTGGTTGCTCTAAATTGCCCCTATAAAAATTGCCTCTATATATTGTTTGTGTCTAGGTGTATAAGTTTGTGCCCAGTGATGGATTGGTGCCTTGTCCTCAGAGTATTTGCCCAGTGTATGCTTAAAAAAGCTGTTCTTAGTGAAGAATTAAGCAGGAAATTTGCCTATATAGTATAGTAGGGTTAGGGTTAGGGTTAGGGTCAGTTGTCCCACATCCTTTTGTCCATATTGCATTGCATATATTTTTGTATTTTGACCTAAGGTATCTGTGCTTTATTTTTACTCATCCTTCAGACAGTGTTTCTCCTTACATGCAAAAATCACAAAGAGATTCAAGTGATGCTATAAGGAAAATCCTGGAAGAGGCTAAGAAGGAGCTTGAATATGAGAAAGGAGGTATATTTTTCATATGAGTATTTTTTCAGCAAGTAAATAACAAAAACATGTTCTGTGCCTTCCTCTTTAGTTTAAGCAAAACCTGAATATCACTGAGAAATTATTGCAATGGCTCATAAAAAAACTGTTATGTATAGTTTTATAAAGTCCAGTCATAAGGTTTTGGGTCTTTGCTGTGTAGTGTATGCAAGTTTCCTTCAGGAGCTTTGGTTTTCTAACCTAGTCCACAAATATGCTAGCAGGTAAAATGTAAATATCAAACTGCCCCTAGGTGTTGATGTACACCCAAATTTACATAACATTTATATTTGGTCATTTGGCACACGCTTTTTATCCAAAGAGACTTACAAGTACCCAACTTGGTTGGGGTCAGGACATAGGGTTGATACAGCAGCCCTTGAGCAATGAGGGTTATGGTACTTGCTCAAGGACCCACATTGGCAATGTCAGTGGGCCTGGGATTTGAACCCACAACTTTCATATTGATAGCCCATCATGCTAACCACTAAGCTACTAAGCCCCCTAATTATTTTTGTGTCTGACCTCGGTTGGACTGGCTACTTTTCCTAGGTTGGACCGGTTCCAATATCCTCTCTAAGTTTGCATGTTTTTGAATGTCTAAGCTTTATTTCACTTTTTATTCATACTAACAGATAATAACCTGATGACTAAGCGAACTCACAGACGATATGGGAGGAACAGTGACAATAGGAGGTCCAGAGAATCTGAAGATATTATCAATGGAATTTTGGAGCAAGCAAGGCATGAGATGAACACCCAACAAGCCACAGCAAAGTATAAAGGGGTTTCTGATCATCAGATAAACAAGAAATTAAAAAAGAGTGTAGATGAGGATCTTTTCCATGCAGTCTCCAATACTGACTTTGTCCAGAATATTATTAGGAAGGTCATAAATGAAATTAGTGAGGAGGAATCCTGTTGTCCAACCTGTGACAATCCTGTGACCCCCTCTTCCTGGCAGCCTCAGGCCATATCTAATTCCTGGCCAATAACCGGAGATTCTGAATTTCCAACATCTACTGGGAGAATTTCAGACTCTGTTAACAAAAAACAAAACAAGAGAATGGCACACACACAAGAAACGGAGCATGCTGACAGACTAAATCATTCAGATTGCTTTGCGTCTGAGAACTACAAAGATGACTGGCAACCTTCTGAGGAGCCAAAATGTGATCAGTCCTTCACCTATCCCATTCCAGATATCAGCAGCGGACCAGAAGCACAGCAAATGAATCTCCAGTTCCTTCATCTTGACACACTAAATATTACTAGAAAAGTTAAGAAGGTCCTCTTAGAAAACAACCTAGGTAAGTTTCTTTGTAAAAAAAAATATATTATTGTCCGTAATACTTTATTTGTACGGAGCCCCTAAAGGGACATGAGCAAAAAAATTTTTTACTTCTGTCGTGCACGAGATATTAATTGGTACGCACCAATTAGTAAGTCGTGCGCACGAGATATTATGTGAATCATAATCTGACAATGAACAGACATGAAGCGCTGTTACAACGATAGTGTTTCCACTGGGACATGCGACACTATGGCTGTTTGACAGATCCACAGATAAATAAATTACACGAATATAAATAAACGTTTCTTTCTAGGAATCTTTCTAGGAATGTAACTCCGGAACGCCGTCTAGTGCTGAGTTCGACCGAACCTCGTTTGCATGTTCTCCCCGTTGCTTGTTGCTTGGGAATTTCATTTTACCCCCCAAAACAGTAAAGTAATGGAGTTAAACGTGGCGATAACACGACTGGATTTCACATATTTTATAATAATGTCTCATAATGTCTTATTTTGAAAGACAGGCCGCTGTATTTGATCAGATGAAGTGTACATACAGGATGAGATGAACGTAACCGGTGTTCTTCCGCAGATACACGTATGGAAAAACAGATGTTTTCTGAGAATCATGCATGCGTTTGTGTACATGTGACTGTGTACCGCATTGTGAATATTTTACATTTGAACCAAATCGGAAATGTGAATCAGTTGATTCCCTGAAGATTCTTAGAAAACATCCGTTTTCTAGGAATGTAACCCCGGAACCCCGTCTAGTGCTGAGTTCGACCGAAACTCGTTTGCATGTTCTCCCCGTTGCTTGTTGCTTGGGAATTTAATTTCACCCCCAAAAGAGTTAAGCATTTGAGTTAAAGGTGGCGATTTCACAGTTTGATTTAATTGAATAATCGTATTTGAATTTTTTTAGCCTTTAATCAAGCGCTATATTGTGCCAACTTTAGCGATCTAACACGACAATAATGTCTTATTTTGAACGACAGTCCGCTGTATTTGATGAGATGAAGTGTACATGTCTAGGATGAGATGAACGTAACCAGTGTTCTTCCGCAGCTACACGTATGGAAAAACGGATGCTTTTTTAGCGATTCACGGTGAAGTCATCCGCGCTTTAAATGTAAGTGCTCCTATATACTCAGTATTACGGTAGTTCATAGAACGCTGTAAACGAGACTTTTACAAAGGACTATACATACATACATACATACATACATACATACATACATACATACATACATTATATATAATTCCCCCCATTGTAGGCTGTTCTGCACATGCAGTGAACCTGAACTGTAGTCTGTTGTGATTTCTTATTTTCTCTGTTGTGTTGCCGAGGTCCAATTTCAAATCCTGTTGTTTCTTTAGTAAGAGATGCATAAAGTTGTGCTCTGATCCGCTTTTCAGTAAAATGGGTAATTTTGGAGAAATTGTCCTCCAATATCAGTTTACACCATATATATATATATACATATATATATATATATATATATATATATATATATATATATATATATATAATATATATATATATATATATATATATATATATATATATATATATATATATATATATATATATACATACACACACATATACATACATATATATAATTTATGTTTGTATGTATGTATGTATGTATACATGTGTATTTATATATACAAGGGTTAAATGTATATATATACACCCCCAATATAAGTACTTTGAAAAAGTCTAATTTATAGCGTTCTGTGAACTACCGTAATACTGAGTATATAGGAGCATTTATATTTAAAGCGCGGATGACTTCACCGTGAATCGCTAAACCACGGATCACTTGACTCAGGTAAATAAGACATTATGAGACATTATTATAAGACATGTGAAATCCAGTCGTGTTATCGCCACGTTTAACTCCATTACTTTACTGTTTTGGGGGTAAAATGAAATTCCCAAGCAACAAGCAACGGGGAGAACATGCAAACGAGTTTCGGTCGAACTCAGCACTATACGGCGTTCCGGAGTTGCATTCCTAGAAAAATTCCTAGAAAGAAACGTTTATTTATATTCGTGTTCTTTATTTATCTGTGGATCTGTCAAACAGCCATAGTGTCGGAGAGCGCATGTCCCAGTGTAAACGCTATCGTTGTAACAGCGCTTCATGTCTGTTTATTGTCAGATTATGATTCACATAATATCTCGTGCGCACGACTTACTAACTCGTGCGCATCAGTTATTAACACGACATAACTTACTAAGTGGTGCGCACCACTTAATATCTCGTGCGCCAGGACATAGGTAAAAAAATTTTTTTTGCTCATGTTCTTCTCGATATTCTTTTTTTCTCATGTCCCTTTAGGGGCTCCGTATATCTTGAATATTTTAATTAGGAATAATAATTCAAAATGTGCATGATTTTAAACTTGGTCAGCTTTAAGTCACAAAATTTCAGAATCAGAATCGGAATACTTTATTGATCCCTGGGGGAAATTGCAGATGTTACAGTTGCACTGTTTGCCCAGTTATAATGTACAAACAATATAGTATGAATAAAAAGTAGCAACAATAAGCTCTTCTTTAAGCAAAGAAAAATGCAATATATTATATACAATATATATTATAATAATATACAATATCCATCCATCCACTCATCCATCCATTATCTTCCGCTTTATCCTCTAATATTATAATATTCAATAAATGCAATATGGAATACTAAAACATAACGTTTTAAGGGCTCCATGGTGCCTTAGTGGTTAGCATTTGTGCCTCTCAAACCTGGAACCTTGAATCCAGGTTTGAATTAGTTTGATTGGAGTTGTCATGTTCTCCCTGTGTCTGCGTGGGTTTTCGCCAGGTTCTCCAGTTTCCTCTCACAGTCCAAAATCATGAATTCAAGGTAAATCTAAATTGCTTCATATAGTGTGTTTATTTGTGTGACTGTGCATGAGTGTGTGCCCAGTGATAGATTGGCCCCTGATCCTAGTAGAGTATTAAGAAGAAGCTTATGAATAAATTAATAAAGTTCTAAGTATTTAAATACAGCAATGAAAAATTAAAGTAAAGTTGTAGTGGCAGTTTTACCAAATATTGCACCAGTTAACCATATAGTATGATGTTTTATTGCGCATATTTTGTATTGCATGTATAAACAGCCCAAACCATGGACTGAACATACAGTAAAGTTCAGAGAACCTCCATATGTACTTTTGGCTAAATAACCCACAAAATGTGTTTAATTTAAAAATAATAAAGAGCTATGTTCTCTTAAAAACTACTTATAAAACTACATATAAAAATCATGGAACTATTTGAATTAAAATGTCTTAATATAAATTATGACTATGCCCAGCGATGGATTGGCGCCCTGTCCTGGGTGTATCTGCCCAGCGCCCGAAATGTTCTCCCCTGGATGGGCATGGGGAACCCCCCCGCGACCCTAATTTAGGACAAAGCGGTATATAATGAATGAATGAATAAATTATGACTATTAGAGTATGAGATGTATGAACAGATTTGATCTGAGTTCTATGTTAAATAATAAATCAATGACACTACATAAGGACACTGTGACAACAGGGCTCCAATTTTTGGACTATGAAGAAGTCCAAAGAAGAAGTGAAGAAGTGGCAAAGCGACCTCGTGTGGTACTGACCCCTCAAGAAAAGGAAGTGTTATACAAAGCCTCCCAATTTGAACCTCAACTCTCCAATCACACTACTCAGAGACTGGCATCACAGCTGGGACTTGAATTCAACAGGTCAGTGATAAGTTAAAATGAAAACAACATATTTTGGCTACTGTGCTTACAAACAGAGGAATTTGTCCTCACATTTCACCCATCCGTGCAGTGAAACACATACATACACTGATTGAAGCCTTGTATATGGCGCCCAGGGAGCAATTATGGTTGGGTGCCATGGACTTCATCCATGGTAGTTAGTGGGGCCGAGAATCAAACCAGGGACCTTCGGGTCACAAGGCTGATTCCTTAACCACAAGTCTCTAAGTGGCATATCTGAATGCAGTTTTGTAGTTAAAATGAGAGGATGGCATTAAAAAACCTGGCCCCATAAATTTAATATTTTAATCTTTTATATCTGAAATTATTTTCTATGTACATTAACATAAGGTTTCCATTGTCTCCGTGTGTTCGCGTGGGTTTCCTCCGGGTTCTCCGGTTTCCTCCCACAGTCCAAAAACATGGATCAAGGCAAAATGAATTCTCCAAATTGCCCCATATAGTTTGTCTGTCAGCGATAGATTGGCGCCCTGTCCTGGGTGTATCTGCCCAGCGCCTCTCCTGAATGGCCATGTACACCCCCCCCCCCCCCCGCGTGACCCTAGCAATGGATAAAGCAGAAGATAATGGATGGATGGATCGTATATTTAATGGACTATTTATTTAAAGACGGTAATATTTAAAAAATTCTCTATGTATTTCAGGGTAGTTAGTGATCTGAGTCTTCTCACACAGATGCTTCCACAGTTTTGACCCATTCTTAATGCACATGCCTATATATAGTACATTGCTTTCCTTTTCATAGCTATGTTTTATTATGTTTTGGTTCTTTGCTCTTGTTTATGATTTTGTCTATTAAAGATCATGTACTTAACTATATAGGTAAAGCTCAATGACAACTTCTATTTTCTTCCAATTCACCAACATTTACATGCTATAAATAACTTAAAAGTATATTATGTTATTATATAATAACAAATATAACTTAACTTTTGGTCCAAACATTGTTTATCCTGCTTTGATTAATGTTTAAAAAGATACAGGACTAGTTAAGAATCAGCAGGTTAAATTTAAGCGTCATAATGATCTTTTATTAATTCTTCTGCTAATTACTTGATTTAGATTTTATAGTAATTTTAGTCAAAAATATCCAATTATCACACTGTTTGCAATTATAGTACACTTATTTTTTGTGTTGTATCTCTATCACAGATCCAGATCGAGGAGTTCTACCAAAGATAGTCCATCAGCTTCAAAACAGTTATTTAATTCACTTCCTTTTGAGAGTGATGTGGTAAAATTTAATCATTCATACAAGTCAAAATTTCTAAATCACAACAAAGAAATGGACACAAATCTGAAGATTATTAAACAGGAACCCAGTGATGATGAGATATCTGGCATAAAGATGGAAGAATGGAGAATTCATCACAGACCTGAGTATGTTTCCACTGGCACACAGGGCTGTAGGAATTTGAATTTAGAAGAGGAAGATGATGTGAAATTTAAGACTAAATAAAAAATGTCCTTTGATTGAATGACACATATTCAAATGTCAGTTTTATTTAAAAAAGTATAAAATATATAACATGGACTATATACTCCAATATATATATATATATATATATATATATATATATATATATATATATATATATATATATATATATATATATATATATTAGGGATAAGAATTGAGTGTGCTATGGATTTAAATTGTTGAGTTCAGTGTAACTCAACTATTCTCTGAACCCATATACAGTGGGTTGCAAAAGTATTCATACCCCTTGAACTTTTCCATATTTTGTCACATTACAACCACAAACATAAATATATTTCACTGGAATTTAATGTGAAAGACCAACACAAAGTGGTATACAATTGTGAAGTGGAAGGAAAATTATACATGAATCAACATTTTTTTTACAAATAAAAAACTGAAAAGTGCGACGTGCAAAAGTATTCAGCCCTCCTGAGTCAATACTTTGTGGAGCCACCTTTTGCTGCAATTACAGCTGCAAGTCTTTTAGGGTATGTCTCCACCAGCTTTGCACATCTAGTGACTGAAATTCTTGCCCATTCCTCCTTGCAAAACAGCTCAAGCTCAGTCAGATTGGATGGAGAGCGTTTGTGAACAGCAGTTTTGAGATCTTGCCACAAATTCTCAATTGGGTTTAGGTCTGGACTTTGACTGGGCCATTCTAACACATGAATATTCTTTTTTTTAAACCACTCCATTGTAGCTTTGGCTTTATGTTTAGGGTCGTTGTCCTGCTGGAAGGTGAACCTCCGCCCCAGTCTCAAATCTTTTGCTGACTCCAACAGGTTTTCTTCCAAGATTGCCCTGTATTTGGCTCCATCCATCTTCCCATCAACTTTGACCAACTTCCCGGTCCCTGCTGAAGAGAAGCACCCCCAGAGCATGATGCTGCCACCACCATATTTGACAGTGGGGATGGTGTTTTCAGAGTGATGTGCAGTGTTATTTCTCCGCCACACATAGCGTTTTGCATTGTGTCCAAAAAGTTCAATTTTGGTCTCGTCTGACCAAAGCACCTTCTTCCACATGTTTGCTGTGTCCTCAACATGGCTTCTGGCAAACTGCAAACGGGACTTCTTATGGTTTTCTTTTAACAATGGCTTTCTCCTTGCCACTCTTCCATAAAGACCACATTTGTGTAGTGCACGACTAATTGTTGTCCTGTGGACAGTTTCCCCCACCTGAGCTGTGGCTCTCTGCATTTCATCCAGAGTCACCATGGGCCTCTTGGCTGCCTCTCTGATCAGTGATCTCCTTGTTCGGCCTGTAAGTTTAGGTGGACGGCCTTGTCTTGGCAGGTTTACTGTGGTGCCATACTCTTTCCATTTCCGGATGATGGATTGAACAGTGCTCCGTGAGATGTTCAAAGCTTTGGAAATCTTTTTATAACCTAAGCCTGCTTTAAACTTCTCCAAAACCATATTCCTAACCTGTCTGGTGTGTTCTTTGGACTTCATGATGCTGTTTGCTCCCCAATATTCTCTTAACCAACATCTAAGGCCGTCACGGAGCAGCTGTATTTGTACTGAGATTAGATTACACACAGGAGGACCCTTTTGAGTCATTAGCACTCATCAGGCAACTTCTGAATGCAATTGGTTGCACTCAGGGAAAAGGGGGCTGAATACTTTTGCACGTCGCACTTTTCAGTTTTTTATTTGTAAAAAAAATGTTGATTCATGTATAATTTTCCTTCCACTTCACAATTGTATACCACTTTGTGTTGGTCTTTCACATTAAATTCCAGTGAAATATATTTATGTTTGTGGTTGTAATGTGACAAAATATGGAAAAGTTCAAGGGGTATGAATACTTTTGCAACCCACTGTATAGATGTGGTAGAGCTGATTACTCACCTTTCATCATTCATTTATTCATTCATTATCTTTCGCTTAATCCTCTATTAGGATTGTGTGAGGGGGTTCCCCATCCCTATCCCTATCCATGGAGAGCTGGGCGATTGGCAGATACACCCAGGACAAGCTGCCAATCTATCACTGAGCACACTCACTCACACAGACACACACGCAACCTCACATTATATGGAGCAATTTAGAGCATTCAACTTACCCTGAATCCATGTTTTTCGACTGTGGAAACACAGGGAGAACATGGAAACTCCGTCCAGATTTGGATTTAATAGAGGATTAATTGGAAGATAATTAAGGAATGAATTAATTACATAATACATAGTAATAAAATATAAGTCAACATGGCTGGGCAGTGGTTGCACTATTACTTTACAGCCGGAATGTCCTCGGTTTGATTCAGAGGGCTGGTGATGAGACAAAAACTGAAAGGCTCCTTTATGTTCTTTATGTTTGTGTCTGGGAGGTAGACAAATCTCAAAGGTAACAAGAGCATGTGAAGTTTGTCTTTTTTTATTTGACTATGTTTTACTACATATATGCTTGTGACACAATCAATATTTAAATTAACTACTATCTGAAAGTTTAGCACAAATCACTGTGAAATTCTGACATATGTGACATATTTTATTCAGCTTTATTTAAACCACTGAATGTAATTGAAATATTATCTGTCTGTGGATGCTTACTAAAGTAAGTAAAAAATAAAATTGTATTAATAAATTTGTTTTTTAACTTAAAATTAACTTTAAAATATTAATATACTAATAAACAACAGTGCACGTGTTTCTGGTGAGAAAGTGTTTGAAAGTGTTTAAAGCTGCACTATTTACAAGATTATGCCATCTTTCCAGCATACAAAGGTATTTCCAGCAGGTTTGAAATACCTGCATTCTGCATTCTTGAGTTTATGCAGCAACATATGACATAAATAATTCAAGCACAAGTGAGCATTTTACGGCCCCGAAGCCACATCCTGTCCCTGTCTGGGTCATTAGGAAGTTCAAATTTTAATAAAAATAAGTGTATAGTGTAGGTGTAGTGTATAGTATAGTAGGTGTAGTGTATAAGTGTAAGTGTATAGTGTAGCCTAGGGCACCTGTTACCTGTTCTGTGTTTCGTTCCTTTCAGTTGGGTTAATTAATGTTCATGTGTCATTAGTTTAGTTAATTAACTTCTTATTGTCATTGGTTTGTCTTGTGCACATGGTCGGGTGTCTTTTTGTATTTATTTCCGTTGTTTCTCGTTCTCGGTGCTGGTCGTTGTGTTTGATGTCACTAGTCTTTTCGTACCTCATGTTTTTTAGTGCACTGCATCTTTAAATAAACCCGTTCTCTGCTACCTGCGTGCCTGGCTCCCTTCAGCGCGTGTAAACGCGGCGGCTCTGCGCTTCCTATGCGCAACCGCTTTATTCCGAGGTAGACTACCGTGACAGAACGACCAGCCAGGCAATTTGGGGAGTCTAGAGCCCAGGTAAGCGTATTTCTAAAATTTTCTTTGCGGGGGCCGTGTAACCTCGTACTCGCGGCGCGTTCCGCCGTGTCCGCGAGTGCGCCGCTATGCGCAGCCCGCCATCCCGGAGCCGTAAGGACGGCTCGATCAGAGAGGTAACGGAGTATTACGACTCCGATGATGAGTGGCTATGGAGGTACGGGTACGAAGCGCTCTGCGCTGAGGAGGGTCTGGATCTGATTCAGATATCCGATGACGAGGCGGGCGAGTCGTACCTGTATTGGCATATTCTGCCCATACGAACCCTCCTCAACTCTGAGGAGTTCTGGACGGATGCTCCGGTCCAGCTTGTTAAACCCCCCGCGGCGAAATCCAGACGCAGAGCGCGCCGGCGCGGTGCCAAGACGCAGCGTGCGCGCGGCGCAGCTGCTGAGCGCGGTACGTGTGCTGCGGGGCAGTCACGTGACGCACCCGCGGCGGACCGCGCTGTGTCTGGATCGCGCTGCGAGGGGGCGGTACCAGAGCCGACACTCGGGGGGGTAAATGTGGATACATGTGGCGTGAGCGTGGTGTGTCCCCCTGTCTCGTCTGTTTCGTGTGTCCAGTCCGTCTTCCCTGTGTCAGAGATGTCTTTGTGTTTGGGCAATGCGGTGGGGGTGTACCTCTACTGTGTGCAGGATGGCGTTTCCGAGGTGGAGGTTCACCCAGCGGGCGTGCCCGCCGAGGTAATGCCAGGGTGTGAACCCGCCGAGGTCCGCCCAGCGTGCGTGCCCGCCAAGGTCTGGCCAGCGTGCGAACCCGCTGAGGTCCAGCCAAAATGCGTGCCCGCCAAGGTCCAGCCAGCGTGCGAACCCGCCGAGGTCCATCCAGCGTGCATGCCCGCCGAGGTCCTGCCAGCGCGCAAACCCATCCCGAAGTCCAGGGGCGTCACGCCGCCCATCCCGAAGCCCAGGGGGCCGCACGCCGCCCAGCCCGAGGCCCAGGGGCCGCACGCCGCCCAGCCCGAAGTCCAGGGGCCGCACACCGCCCAGCCCGAGCAGCAGGGGCCGCACGCCGCCCAGCCCGAGCAGCAGGGGCCGCACGCCGCCCAGCCCGAGCAGCAGGGGCCGCACGCCGCCCAGCCCGAGCAGCAGGGGCCGCACGCCGCACGCCCCGCCGCCAGGGGGCGCCCGCCTCGCCACGCCCCCAGGGGGCGTTCGCCTCGCCACGCCGCCAGGGGGCTTCCGCCTCGCCACGCAGCCAGAGGGCGTGGCCAACTCCTCGTCCGATGTGGGCGCCCACTCCTCATCTGCCGAGGCCGTCAACCGGACCACGCAATCAGAGGGCGTGGCCCACTCCTCGTCTGCCGAGGCGTCAACCGGACCACGCAATCAGAGGGCGTGGCCCACTTCTGATCCACCGTGGGCGTCCACCTGTTACCTGTTCTGTGTTTCGTTCCTTTCAGTTGGGTTAATTAACGTTCATGTGTCATTAGTGTAGTTAATTAACTTCTTATTGTCATTGGTTTGTCTTGTGCACGTGGTCGGGTGTCTTTTTGTATTTATTTCCGTTGTTTCTCGTTCTCGGTGCTGGTCGTTGTGTTTCATGTCACTAGTCTTTTCGTACGTCATGTTTTTTGGTGCACTGCACCTTTAAATAAACCCGTTCTCTGCTACCTGCGTGCCTGGCTCCCTTCAGCGCGTGTAAACGCGGCGGCTCTGCGCTTCCTATGCGCAACCGCTTTATTCCGAGGTAGACTACCGTGACATATAGAGTAAAGAATTGATTTCTAAAAAATTACATCAATGTAATTTATGAAACAAGTAGCCTAGTAATAAATAAAGGCAAGCAATAAGTAATAAAAGCAAGGTGAATTGCACAGTACAAATGAATTGTCCAGCTGAGTAAGTGTTTACTGACAGAACTGCTTTGGCTTTTTTATCATAAAAGCGCAAACACAATTACAACATATCATCCAAACAGGAATGATTTTTATTCTTGTTATTAATATGGTACATATCTGTATACATGTTTGATATATGCATATTTGTCTTTTTGACAAAAAAAACTTTAAATTTAACATATTCTCATTCATTTACATGTTTAAATTAATTAATTAATTAATTAATTAATTTCTGTATATGTCTATAATAATAATAATGCCCATGATGTGATGTGAAGAAAATTTAGACCAGATATTTTATTGGACTTCTTTTAGCTTTTATTATAGTGTCCACTTAATTTGGCATTGCTTTGACAACCTTGTACTTCCCAGTTTTCATTACAATTTAGAGCAAAAAATTATGAGTGAGATATTTGTCATAAATGAAAATGGTCCCTCAGGACCTGATCCATGTCATCCAAAATGCAAATGTGTCCCAAGAAATGCAATAAAATTTTAATTTCAAAATTGTAAATTCAATTAAACATTTATTGAAACATTTTAATATTAAAGATTATGAAAGATAAAAAATAAAAAAGTACCTGATGGTCAAATATATTCTGTAGTGGTTTCTGCCATCGGCCTCCCTGA
>JAFMOC010000003.1:9087500-9100000 GCA_019802505.1 Corydoras sp. C115
TTCTCCCCTGGATGGGCATGGGGAACCCCCTGCGACCCTAATATAGGATAAAGCGGAAGATAATGGATGGATGGATGGTGAGACAGATCCTTACCCTGTTCAGTTCGACACTTGCTTTTTTAGAAATGATGTAATCTACAATACTGTGCAAAAGTTTTAAGCAGGTGTGAAAAATTATGTAAACTAAGAATGCTTTAAAGAATGGAAGTGTTTATTGTTTATTTTCATCAATTAACAAAATGTAGTGAATTAAAATAAGAGAAATATAAATCAAATCAATATTTGGTGTGACCACCCTTTGCCTTCAAAACAGCATCAATTCTTCTAGGTGCACTTGCACACAGTTCTGCTGGAAGGTTGTTCCAAACATCTTTGAGAACTAACCACAGATCTTCTGTAGATGTAGGCCTTCTAAAATCCTTCTGTCTCTTCATGCTATCCCAGACAGACTTGATGACGTTGAGATCAGGGCTCTGGGGGCCATACAATCACTTCAAGGACTTCTTCTTCATAACGCTGAAGATATTTCTTAATGGCATTGGCTGTATGCTTGGGGTCAATGTCCTGCTGCAGAATACATTTCCAGACTTCTCTGGACAGAAAATTGGTGTTCGAGAGTCCCAGTGGTTTTGCCAGTTGTGAAGTGATGGCATGGCTGGATATCCTCCGATTTCGAAGGGAAATACAGCGCATCCGAAAAGTATTCACAGCGCTTCACTTTTTCCACATTTTGTTACGTTACAGCCTTATTTCAAATTGCATTAAATTAATCTCTTTCCTCAAAATTCTACACAAAATACCCCATTATGACCATGTGAAAAAAGTTTTCTTGAGAGTTTTGAAAATTTATTAAAATTAAAAAACAAAGAAATCATATTTACATAAGTATTCACAGCCTTTGCTTAATACTTTGTAGAACCACCTTTGGCAGCAACTACAGCCTCAAGTCTTTTTGAATATGATGCCACAAGCTTAGCACACCTATCTTTAGGCAGTTTTGCCCATTCTTCTTTGCAGTACCTTTGAAACTCCATCAGGTTGGATGGGAGACGTCTGTTCACAGCCATTTTCAGATCTCTCCAGAGATGTTCAATCGGATTCAAGTCTGGGCTCTGGCTGGGCCACTCCAGAACATTCACAGAGTGGTCCTGAAACCACTCCTTTGAGATCTTGGCTGTGTGCTTCAGGTCGTTGTCCTGCTTAAAAATGAACCGTCACCCCAGCTCTGACAGAGTAATCATCGGGTTCTTGGTCACCTCCCTGACCAAGGCCCTTCTCCCCCGATCGCTCAATTTAGACGGCCGGCCAGCTCTAGGAAGAGTCCTGGTGGTTCCAAACTTCTTCCATTTACGAATGATGGAGGCCACTGTGCTCATTGGGACTTTTTGGGACAGAAATTTTTCTGTATCCTTCCCCAGATTTGTGCCTCGAGACAATTTTGTCTCGGAGGTCTACAGACAATTCCTTTAACTTCATGCTTCGTGTTTGCCCTCTTACATGCAGTCAACTGTGGGACCTTATATAGACAGGTGTGTGCCTTTCCAAATCATGTCCAATCAACTGGATTTACCACAGGTGGACTCCATTTAAGCTGTAGAAACATCTTAAGGATGATCAGTGGAAACAGGATGCACCTGAGCTCAATTTTGATTTTCATGGCGAAGGCTGTGAATTACATTTACATTTAGCAGACGCTTTTATCCAAAGCGACTTACAAATGAGAACACCACAAGTCAGAAGCCATGGAGAAAACCAACTATACTGTAAGTTCATCAAACCTGATTGTTATTCGAAGCTGCGGGCCCCCCCCCCCTTTTTTATTTATTTTTTTTATTTTTTTTTTTTTTTATAACAGGTATTTGTTAAATAGATGCATCTTAAGTAGTTTCTTAAAGCTGTTTAGAGATTCTGCCTTACGGACAGAGTTGGGAAGATCGTTCCACGATTTTGCAGTGGTGAACACCACAGAATGAGAATTAGCTCCTCGGTGAGGTGGAACCGCCATGCGGCAATCATCACTGGAGCGAAGTGAATGAGTCGGAGTGTATTTTGAAAAGATAGAGTGAAGGTAAGAGGGGGATGGTTCTGTATGCCTAAGATGGTTCTGTATGCCAGAGTCAGCGACTTGTACTGAATGCGAGCAGCTACAGGAAGCCAATGGAGGGAAGTGAGTAATGGAGTGACATGAGTTCGCTTGGGCTGGTTAAACACGAGTCGGGCTGCAGAGTTTTGAATTAGTTGAAGAGGTCTGATGGTGGAAGTTGGGATACCGGCAAGTAGTGCATTACAATAATCAAGCCGGGATAAGACTAGGGCTTGAACAAGCAGTTGGGTAGCATGTTCAGTCAAAAAGGGTCTGATCTTCCTTATGTTATAAAGAAGGAATCTACAAGAACGGGCGGTTTTGATAACATGATCAGAGAGTTTAAGGTGGGAGTCTATTGTGAACCCAAGGTTCCGGACCGAATCAGTTGGGGAGATTGTGGAGCCATCAATTTGGAAGGTCAGGTTGTGATGGATTGAGGGTTTAGCTGGGATAATGAGAAGCTCTGTTTTTTCTAAGTTTAATTTGAGATGACGGGCCTTCATCCAGACAGATATGTCGGAGAGGCATGCAGATACCCGATTTGAGATGGTGGTGTCATCAGGGGCAAAAGACAGATGGAGTTGAGTGTCATCAGCATAGCAGTGGTAAGAGAAACCATGCGCCTGGATGACTGTGCTCAGTGATGTCATGTAAAGAGAGAAGAGGAGAGGACCAAGTACAGAGCCCTGAGGCACACCAGTGCGTACTTGGTGAGAGTTAGAGATCTCCCCATTCCATGACACTTTGAAGGTCCTTCCTGTGAGATAGGATCGAAACCATTCAAGTGTTGTATCAGAAAAGCCTAATTCAGCTAGAGTGGACAGTAGAATCTGATGATTTTCTGTATCAAAAGCTGCAGAAAGGTCTAACAAAATGAGGACCGAGGATTGAGATTTGGCTTTGGCAGATTTAAGTGAGTCAATTACAGAGAGCAATGCTGTCTCCGTGGAGTGACCACATCTAAAACCGGATTGATTGGGATCAAGGAGATTATTCTGATTAAGAAATTTGGAGACCTGTGTGGATACCACCCGTTCAAGTGTTTTAGACAGGAAAGGTAAAAGAGAAACAGGTCTGTAGCTCTCAACCAAATTTGGGTTGAGCGTAGGTTTTTTGAGTAGGGGTTTGACTATGGCTTGTTTAAAACAATTTGGAAAAGTCCCTGACGTGAGAGAGGAGTTAATGATGTGTGCGAGAGCTGGTGTGATGGAGGAGGCAATGGATTGAAGAAGGTGGGATGGGATGGAATCAAGGGGGCAAGTAGTTGGGTTACTGGCAAGAAGAATTTTGGAGATGTCAGATTCTGTGACAGGGGAGAAGGAGGAGAGGGTTGGATGGCTGGATGTGTGAGATGTAGTGTTGTGGAAATGTTGAGTATGAAAGAGTTTGCTGATGCCCTCAATTTTTTCTGTGAATACTTATGTAAATGTGATTTCTTAGTTTTTTATTTTTAATAAATTTTCAAAACTCTCAAGAAAACTTTTTTTACATGCTCATAATGGGGTATTTTGTGTAGAATTTTGAGGAAAAAGATTAATGTAATACAATTTGGTATAAGGCTGTAACATAAGAAAATGTGGAAAAAGTGAAGCGCTGTGAATACTTTTCGGGTGCACTGTAAGTTTGATGTGCCTTTCATCTGCTGCACCAAGTTCCCTTGGCTGACCACTGTAACCTCACCGTTGCCCGTTTCTTTGTGCTTCTTCAAAAGAGCTCGAACAGCACATCTTGTACATCTCCAGCTTGGAAATCTTTGTCTGGGAGAAACCTTGCTGATGCAGTATAACCATCTTGTGTTTTGTTGCCATGCTCAATCTTGCCATGGTGTATGACCTGTGACATGAAACTGTCTTCTACAACCTCCCAACATTCCCAAGCCTGGTAGCAGAGATTGGCTGTTTCTCACCCAGTTGTAAGCCTCCTACACACCTATATCAGTTTTACTTATTGACTGTGTTTCAACCTTGTGAAATGTACCTATAAGAATTGACGCTGGCTTGAAGGCAAAAGGTAGTAACAAATATAGGTTTGATTTAGATTTTTCTTTTTTTTCACTCACTTTGCATTTTGTAAATTGATAAAAATAAGCAATATAATGTTTATAACTATATTTTTGAAATCATTCTTAGTTTACAGCAATTTTTCCAAACCTGCCTAAAACTTTTGCCTAAAACTGTATTGTACATCAATATGTGAATTATTTTTTGTAAGGGGTACACCATCCCACTAGAACAGTGCATTACAAAACATTATATTATGGATATATGTATTATGCAAAAAACGTGATCATAATTAGAGAACAATGGATGTAGCACAGTAATATTACAACAAAATTTTCTAAAGGCTTCAACAGGTTTAAATGACTTCAGCACATCTGCAGTCATAGGTCATCACTAATCTCTCACACTGCTGTGAATTTTGTCCACTCTTCTTTCGATTTCCCAGAGGATTTCTATTGGGTTTAGATCAGGACCTTGGGCTGGCCTTTTCATGCATTTTCATTTACAATGAAATTACAATGTTTTCAGTTTCAAGAAACTGCCTCACTCGTTTTGCTGTGCAACAGGGGACATTATCCTGCATAAAAATTGCTGGCTGATTGAATGATGAATATAAGGAAGGAACCGCGAGTTGTTAAAGAGGGTTCTGATACACACTTGCTTTCATTCTGCCATGTAGCTGTATGAGAGGTCCAACTCACACTACCGAAAAACATTTCCTAAACCTTTGGAGCATGTTGTGAGGACAGAGAAGTGGTCCAAAGTTTATTTTTGTGATAAAAGCAAGTTTAATTTATTTGAGTCTGATATGAACCATTAAGGTTTGTGGACAAACTGAACCCAAAATGTGTAAAGAATTCAATTAAAAGTGGAGGAGGACGTGTCATGTTTGGGAGATGTTTTTCGGCAGAAGGAGTTGGACCTCTCAAACAGCTAAATGGCAGAGTGAATGCAAGTGGGTTTCAAAACCTTCTTAACAACATGTGGATTAGCCAACAATTTTTATGCAGGACTGTTACACAGCAAAACGAGTAAAGCAGTTGCTCGAAATTAAAAACATTGAAACAGGGTCCTGATCTAAACCAAACAGAAAACCTCTGCAAAATACTTGGTAACAAAGTTGTGGCTGACACCCACAACAGTCACAGAACTGTGAAAGAGGCAAGGAGAAAAGTGGATCAAAATTACAGCAGAGCAGTGTGAGAGACTACAGTAGTGATGTCCTGTGGCTGCAGATGTGCTGAAAAAAAGCAATGACCTGTACACTTCCTACTGAATGTTGTAATCTTTTTTGTTCTCCAATTATGATCATGACATTTTTCGCAAAAATAAGGTTTTATTTTAAAATACTTCAGTTATTTTGAAAAACACTGTTCTAGTTGCATGATCCACACCTTACAAAAATTAGCTTATATGTTTATCAGTGTAGAGCAGCACGGTGGCTTAATGGTTAACACGTTTGCCTCTCAGCACTAGGGATTCAAATCCCAATCTGGGTGGAGTTTCCATGTTCTCCCCATGTCCACGTGGGTTTCATGGCTGGTCATGGGGAACCCCCTCGTGACCCTAGTAGAGGATAAAGCGGAAGATAATGGATGAATGGATGGATTTATCAAAGTAGATTATATTATTTCTGAAAAAATGAAGTGTTCATACATCTTGTTCCAAAGTGCCTGAAACACTCTGGCAGCAGGTGATTTAAATGAAGGCCAAAGGCGTGACCACACCAGCTATAGCAAGAAAGGTTCTTAGAATATTGCACCTTTACAACAATCAAAAAAACAAACTTATTGAAGTTCCCCAAGAAGGCTGGTTGCTCACGAAAGTCAAGTTCAAGAGAGGACAGGATAATGCGGGGAACCTCCATGGGTAATCGGTTCAGCTGGAATCACTTGCCAGTTCAGCACTAAACAGTGTAAGGATCTGTCTCATCATACAGTGGCTCAGCGGTGAACAACATTTGTACTGAAGGCCCACTCTGCGGTGACCAAACCTCTCATTAGCAATAAGAATCAAAAGGTTAGACTCACCTTTGCTGAAGAGCATGTTGTGTAAACAGAGGTAAAGTGGTCAAGTGTTAGTGATGAAAGCAAGTTTAATATATTTGGATCTGATGGGACATATGTTCGTTGACAAACTGGGGAAAGACTGTACCCAATGTGTGTAAAATAGTAAAAATTGGAGAAAAAAATTGTCACGGTCCTATTCTACAAATAATGATTCACTGAAATGAACAGAGCCCAATATTAAAAGTAGAAAATAAGTGTTTATAAAGCTATTGTCCAGAAATATTAAAAGCAAAATAAATAGTGCCTGTGTCATACCTGCATGTGCGGAGGACGTAAACCCATAATGTTCCAATAAGAAAGAAGAAGCCAGACATGCAGATGTAGAGTTTGGGCAAAGGAATCTCTCCAGCTGAGAGAAAACTCTCTGGATTCTTCTCTTCGATGCTGATCTGAAACCAGAAGAGTTTACATGCGTTTCATATCAAATCACTTTAGTGTTATTTTGGTATTTTCTGTCATTGGAGTGTCCACAACTATTTAATTCAAATGCAGTAAAAGCCAGGGTCCGTCAGCCACACATGAAGCTGCTATGTGGATTGAGGGAGTGTCATGTCTCTATCCATCATCCTGTTTGTACTAAGATCAAGCCTTATCTTCCGCTTTATCCTCTATTAGGGTCACGGTGGGGTTCTCCATGCCCATCCAGGGGAGAACATTTCGGGCGCTGGGCACACTCACTCACTCACACAAACACACTCTATATGGGGCAATTTGGAGAATACAATAAACATAGATGAAGTTGAACTTCATCTATGTTTTTGGACTATGGGAGGAAACCAGAGAACCCGGAAGAAACCCACGCGGGAAGAACATGGAAACTCCAACCGCGCTGAGAGGCGAACGTGCTAACGATCTAGTGAACCCTAATTTAACCAGACATTCCACAGACATGGTAAAACATGAGGTGATGGCAAAGCCTATAAGTGCTCTGCAGCACATGAACACAAACATTAGTGTTTACACTTTAGTGTTTTATTCAAGATTACATCCATCTATCCATTATGCACAGCTTATCAGGGTCAAGGGGGCAGCAGATTAACAAAAAAGGCCTCCCTATCCCCCACCTATTTATTTTGGCTCTTTAGATGCACACCGAGGTCCAACAGATAAATACAAATTCTCCATCTTGTCCTGAGTCTCCTTTAGATTAAACACACCCTGAACACTTCACCAGAAATGTGTCTAGGAGGCACAAGAACCTAATGCCTGAATCACCTTAGCTGGCTCCTCTCAACATTGAGATGCATCGGCTGTACTGAATCCCTCCCGAAGGATCAAACTCTTTACTCGGATCTCTATGTGAATGCCTAGCCACTCTGTAGAGGAAACTTGGGACGTTTGTATTTGCAACCTCATTCTTTCGGTCACTGCTCAGAGTTTGTGGCCATAGATGAGGGTTCGAATGGAAATTGACCGGTAAATGGAGAGCTTTGCCTTCTGGCCTTCGCTTCACCATAATGGACCAGGGCATTTTGGTCCTTGGTTGTGGTTATGTTACCACTGAGCTACCACACACTACCACTGCTGTTCAAATAAATTTTGAGAACTTTAAAAGAAAGTGAATGGGCTCACATTAATACTAAACCTGAGGTTGTCTGGGAATGAGTCATCCTGGTTGGCAGCAGATGAAATGTAGCAGTTGTGGAAGTAGAAGTTGTAAAGGCCTTCTTGTTCTTCAGTTGTTACATTAAAATAAAACTGTGAAAAGAGTCAAGAATGCATTTTGATTAAAAAAAAAGCTGACAATCTTTCGTTTAGATCACATGCTAGCATTTTAGTAGGTCAACTGTTGATATGTCATATGTTTTAGTGAGACCACTTATAACACATTAATGGTTTGCTCAACAATTTGATCAAGGCTACTTCCAAGAAAAATGAAATGTCTGAATGACAATGTTGTTTTGGGACATTACTACACCTTAACAGGCAAATGATCTATGTAAAAACACAATGTCACTCTTTAAAATTTCACAGGATTCTCCTAACAGCTTGATTAATGTAAATGTAAAAAAAAAAGTTTTGTGACAATACAATTATTATTATACATTTTATTATTTTATTTTTGAGCGATTGTTAACCAAATGGTCGAAATAGTAATTATTGGTAACATTGTCAATGCTAGTGTTGCAGATGTGAATTTCCATGCAACATTTCATAAAAAAAAGAAAAGTTATTATTGGCCTTAAAATAATTCCACATTATTACAAATTTAATAAATACAGACTTATATATAAAATTGACAAATGTGCTAGTGCTGTTCCTAAAAAAAAGAAAAGAAAAAAAAGAACATTTGGGCACAAAACACATTTGTGCAAACACTTCTGAACATGTGAATGTGTTTTCAGAAACATTTTATTAATATTACAGATTTTTTAGGAAGATAATTATTTTAAAATTATCAACCCCTATGTTCATTAAATGAATATACTAAAATGTAAGCACCTACCTGAAAGGAGTAAGAATCACCTTTGTTCTGCATGTGATAAGTGGCATCTACCTTATTCTGCAAGAAAACAAATCAATGCACCCCAAAAGAAATATGGTTTTAAAAACATAATTATGTAAAATAATTATGACCTCCAAGACAGGTGCCCAACGAGCACACTTTACCTCAGTCACGTCTCGTTTGGACTTGGCTTGAACTATAAATTAAAGACAAAGAGAAAAAAGCCAATTAAATGAAGTTATGATCATTAAATATGAAGCATTTAAATCCTTTAGTTTATGCAAATCACTGCTAAAGGAAATCTTAACCATTTATAAAATGCCAAAACAGAAATACAAAGACAAGTAAATAATGTAAACCATGTGTTTTTTTAAACAAACATATTGTGAATTTTCTCATTGTGGGACTAATAAAGGAACTTATTTAAATCTTTTTGAAAAAGGCACGCAAAACCCATTTCCAAAATGCTTCTTTTCAACTTCTGAGAATGCAATAATTGGGATCTGTAATATGAATCCTTTACTGAAACCTTTATTAACGGACAATAAGTAACATTCAGTGTTGAAATGAAAATTATTTGAATTTTAATTGTTAAATATTTCACTAAAAGCTTACACACTGATCATTTGTGAATTTTGTGATAATTGTTTAAGTAAAATTAAACACAATTGTTGAAAATGATGACCATAGGTTTAATGTTTTAAAATAAGAATTATGCACCTTAATTCAGTCAGAGAGGTTTTTAATCATTTTCCATTTGAGTTTTCCAAAAACAGTCTGAAAAATGGACTCACAATTCTGACCAAAAATTTATCTTTGCATAATACAATTTCATGTTGCATTTCTTGATTTATTTTAAGCCCATGTGGTCATGTACATCATTACATGACACTTTTGTAAACAATACCACCCGAGGGCTTAATAGACATTACATTCAGCAGCAGTTTCCATCTTTGGAGTTTACACACTCAAATAAACAGACTCCCTTTCAATTTTTAATGATATTAAAATGATACTGATCTTTTAACTGTATTTGGTAAAAATGGTCAAAATTGGCAATCTTGCACTAACAATCATTAGCTTTAAAATGAAAGACAATTCTCTGCATTTAACTTACAGTAGTAAACCATAATCCAGGGGCCCGTTTTACACAGCGAGCTTATAAAAGCAGCGCTTCTTTGAGTAAGTCTCGCCCGAGTTAGCGAGTTCTCTTCTGACTGGTTCGATTCCACGTACGAAATCCAAACTGTTCTCACCAAGTCAAGCTAGGCTTGTGTAATCTACAATCCAGTGCATGCACGCAGAATTCATATAGCCACAGTTATCAATATTCGAAAAGCCGATGAAAATGTCGAAAGAAACAGGTTTCTTTATTCTCTCCTGCTGAACATGTGTTACTTAATTACGAGGAAAAGACAACAGGCACTGTATTAATAAAGCCAGATACACTGCCTGGAAACACTTATGTATTACTCTGTTTAGCCTCTTCTACAGTAATTATAAACCTGTACTCCAAAAGGAAAGTAAGTTCTTTTATTCAAAACTATTATTAACTACTATTATTATTATTATTATTATTATTATTATTATTAAGGATTTGGCTAATCATGAAAATTATTACAGTGTGTTTGTGGTTTGGTAAGTGTGAATTTATGCTACTTAATGGCATTTAATTTTTGCACCACGTTAAACATTTTTACATTATTTATTTTAAACAAATATGACCATATATATTATAAATACATATATATAAATATCCATCCATCCATTGTCTTCCGCTTTATCCTATATTAGGGTCGCGGGGGGGTTCCCCATGCCCATCCAGGGGAGAACATTTCGGGCGCTGGGCAGATAGACATTGATCCATGTTTTTGGACTGTGGGAGGAAACCGGAGAATCCGGAGGAAACCCAAGCGGACACAGGGAGAACATGGAAACTCCACCCAGATGGGGATTCGAACCGGGAATCCCTAGCGCTGAGGGGCGAATGTACTAACCACTAAGCCAACATGCCGCCCATATATATGAATATAAAAATGAAAAATTAATCTGAATTAATCCACCCATCAACAATTTTATGGCTATAGAAACATCTTATTGTGCAAAAATACAGGATAAATAGACGTTGCATCACAGGTAGGTAACTCATCTTGGCTGGTGAAGAAAACAGGGCCGCTTTGACATTTGTTTAGAGATAATTAATGCACCTGACATGACGTCTGATGAATGTGTAAGCTGCAGAGATCAACCATGAGTTGCTGAAACACGAGAACACAGCAAATTCCATTGGCTAATACATGTATTGTATTGGGTTTAAAATCATGTGTAAATAAAGCTGATTCTAAGCCTGTGAAATCCTGTTTCCAGTCCTCATTTGTATCCACCCAATTACACTTGTGTAGCCACAAATGAAAATATTACTAACAATAACCTCAGAAAATTTTTATATTATTTAGGAAGATAACATCAAAAATCCTGATTAAATCATGATTATTTGTCACAAAATACATCCTCCTTTTTTTTTTTTAAAGAAGTCCTTTCCTATTGCCATCATAGCTTATGCTGAAAGCAGAGTTGTATTTCTTGCATAAGTATTAATTGGCTGAAAATGTCTGCTCATCAAAAGTACTCTCCATAACTTGCACCTGCTAGAAGGCTTTGTCACCAACTTAAAAATCCGTTTGGTTG
Organism: Corydoras sp. C115; assembly: GCA_019802505.1. NCBI lineage: Eukaryota > Metazoa > Chordata > Actinopteri > Siluriformes > Callichthyidae > Corydoras > Corydoras sp. C115. The sequence goes on from JAFMOC010000003.1 coordinate 9,098,790, forward strand.
CAGCAACAGGATGATCAACACTTATTTAATGCTACCAGGTCTTTAATGCTTTTTGATCAAATGATTTAATAAGAAAAATACACATCAGAAAGTGAACAGAACCTGAACCCTTAAAGAACAAACTGAAGTGACTGTTGCAAGAGAAAAACTCCTTGGTGTTGTAGCACTGGACAAGGGCAATTAATGAATATAATAAATGAATTAATAATTTTTCATCAAAACATGCAGATGAAAGTTGCCAGTACCTGCAGGTGGAATCTTTTCATTGCTGTTCTTTTCATTTACATGGCCCTGTTCAGCTTCTGGAGTCACTGCTACGATATGAGGAAACATTTCCTGTTCTGAAGTTTTCATTTTCACTCTGTATGATGCAGAAAAAATCCAAAAATATTGAACTGATTGAAGCTATGGAAACACTTGGGGAGTTATTGGAAATTATTAGCATTAATAATGTGTCAGCATCAATAATGATTATAATGTGTAATTCATACCATGTAAACAAAGTGACATTGTGTTTATTCATTAAACAGTTTGCATTGCATTTTGATAGAATGTTGAATATTAACTTACAGAAGGTTTTTAAAGTCCAGTGTAAGTAGTACCACAGCAAAATCACTGTTAGGAATCTTTTTCAGGACGCAATAATCTAAACCACTGTCCTGTAAAGAAATAACATTGGACCAAAATAGTGCAGCAAATTATTTTTATTGATAAAACACAATGATGAAAATTAATACAATTAAAAATATTTCAAAATAATTCATAAAAAAGAAAAATCATCATAATGTCAATAAAATTTATTGTCAACAAGTGTTAAACTTGTTACTATTTAATATGCTTCTAAGATCCACAAATTATTACCAAATACTGCAATAATACACTTTCACATACTACACCTTTGAATATGACTGTAAATTACATGAAAAAGTATTTCTTACCAGATAAGTAGAAAAGCCATTACTGCTTGTGCGATCCAGGCTGAAACCAATCTGTTACAGAGCAAAAAAAATTGTTCCTCGGTAAATAACAAGATGTCCATGTACAAAGCTTTGAAAAAAAATTGCTGTATTCATAATATAGTAGTCCTCATACTACTTACATACTAAACCTGTCTAGAAAGTAACCAAAATAAAAATTTGTAGTTATTAACTCTGAGTGGTGCACATCTCCAGTCTGATGTTCAGCTATAAAAGGGGAGATATCTTGCCTCA